>PVLC010004293.1:20000-86513 GCA_004027655.1 Graphiurus murinus
TTCTGAAGAATTCATGTGCACCAATAACAATGCTCCTATTCTGAGACCACGGCAGCTCTTTATTATAGCCCCTATTCCCTAGCTCCCCTGCGAGTTCCCCCTCTCCTTGCCCACAGCCCGTCCCACTCTCCTTCCTCAGAGGCTCGGGGTGTTTGTTACCCCATTCCTTCGGCAGTCAGTCCTTTAGTACCAGTCTCCCCCGTGCTGTCCTCTCAGGTTTCTGAATTCAGTTTGTTGATGGCAGTCATGGTGTGGGGCCCTAATCTTCTTTTCAGGACTCAATAGTATCCCCAGCCCCCAGTGGATTTCTTTATCTTTTCATGAAGAAATGCTGCTGTTATTCCAAAGTCCAAGATTCTACCTTTAAATCACTTTAAAAGTTTCCTCTTTCCCTTCCTGTCTTCTGTCAGTCACATCTTCCTTCTTCTGGTCACTTTGAATAGCAATGACAGAGGGCACTTTGATCGACCTGCCCCTCTTTCCCCCTCGGGCCTAGGCCAGCCCGTCACCGGGTTCTTCTGACCTTTCTTTTGGTCACTGGTACTGATCCCTTTCTTTACAATTACTAGTAAATAATCTTAGTCCAGGTTCATGGCACCAAATCCAAATGCCCGGCTTATTTGCAAAACCCTGCTCATTTATTACATTCCTTTTTTCTTTCTATTTTTGGTCCTCCAACTTGTATACAAGATTCAGACTTATCTAAAGACCTTTTCCACCTCATGGCACTTTGCTTTAGCCGTGTTCTCCATGTGAAACACAGATTCCAAAAGCTTTGAGGAGTCTAGTTTCTACACACACACACACACACACACACACACACACACAACTGCAAAATAACACATTGCCCCAAAAACTATTGATGCTGATTAGCCACAAGAGTTTCCAGGGACAATATTAAACTCATATCTTTTCAAGATGTTTTACCACAGGAACTTGCTTCTTTGAGTAAATCCTATGTAAAATCTAAAAATTAGAGTTTTAGGAAATGCAACTTGTAAATGCTGGCCTATCAGAGGCTACCGTGCTAAATTCCACGCATGCAACAAAAATAATGCTAGCTAACATTTATGGAGTCGCTGTGTGTCCCTTTACTAAGTTTGCATCGTACTTTTTAAGTTACTCTTCATGATAATTCTATGAAATTGATTCCTGTTCAGATCATTTTTCCTGAGGTTCAGGGAAGTTGAGCTCATTGCCTCAGGCCGCATAGTTGCAAGTGACACTAGAAACTCTTGTCCATGGAAGCCCAGAGTCACAGCTCTTGACCTGTCTTACGTGGCTTCAAATAACTACAAGGTCATTTCCGCTGTGCTTCCATCCTCACCAGGCCGCCTTGCTGAGGGTCTTCCATTCGAATTGGAATGCTCTGCTCTAGTCCTCCTGCCTCCAAAGAGCTCTGTCATCTTTCCAAGCACATTTTCTTCCCTCTTGTCCTTGTCCAAAGCAATTTCTCCAGTAAGTTTCCTTCCAGGGTGCTTAGCAGGCCACAGCATTCTGACCCAAACTCACCTTCTCTAAATCCCCACACAGCTTTTCCACAATGACAGTTATTTAGCACTAGCTCATAAAAGAAACAAACAAACAAACAAACCCAGGCAAAAGATAGATACTGCTATTTTCTCTCATGAGATCATAATCTCTGTGTGAATTGGTTCTTTAGTTTTTTATTCGAATAATGAATAAATTGAATAATGAATGGCATGTAGACACTGAGCAAAACTTGTAATAATGTATGGAAGAATTAGCCCTATAAACCTCAAATGGGAAGTGAAATTATTTTTATTACTTTAAAAAATGCTGAACTTGCCAGGTGTGGTGGCATATGCCTGTAATCCCAGTATTTAGGGGGCGGAGACAGTAGGATCACAGGTTCAAGGCCAACTTCAGCAACTTAGTGAGGCCCTCAGCAACTCAGTGAGACCTTGTTAAAAGTAAAAGGTAAAATAAGGCTGAGAATGTAGCCCAGAGATTGGATGTCCCCGGGTTCTATCTCTGGTACCAACCACATACACCCCCAAATGGTGAACTTTGCTAAAATTATATAATATATACAATTTTGTGTGTGTGTGTGTGTGTGTGTGTGTGTATAATAGTTATTGTAAAAATTTTGAAGAATGAGGTAGTGTAATCCTTTCACTTTAACCCACTATCTTCCCTACTGTAATCGTGTTACCAGAGTTAATCACTATTAAGTTGGATGAATACTTTTCCAGTCCTTAATCCATTGCCTTGCAATTTGCATCTGGATCCAGCATCCCTAAATCCTATCACTTCATCTAGGTCTATATTACATTCAAAGAAATAGTGGTCTGACTCAGGATAACCTGAGACTAGCTCTTTATGACTCAAGGGGCAAGGTAGATATTGTACACATTCTTCAAACAAAAAGACTAATGAAAAGCAACAAAAAAATAAAAACCTCCCTAAAAATCTTAGAAATCTTTCCTAGCCAGGCATGGTGGTGCACACCTGTAATCCCAGTACTTGTGAGGCTGAGACAGGAGAATCGCAGGTTTGAGGATAGCTTCAGCAATTTAGTGAGACTCTCAGCAACCTAGTGAAACCTTGTTTCAAAACAAAAAAATAAATAACAAAAAAAGGGTTACGGGTGTAGCTAAGGAGGCAGAATGCCTCTGGGTTTAATCCTCACACACACACATACACAGGAAGATGTATTTGGATGTAGATAAATAAATTCCTGTTATTTAAGTAAAATAGAAATTAAATGTTAGAAGAAATAAATCTGAATGGCAGTGATTAAATAAACAGAAAATTCTTAAGGTAGGACCTATGAAATCCTAGGATGGGTTTATACATTTCAAATGTTTTACTACAGCTATATATTTTTATTACTCATTATTTTTCTGCAAAGGAATTCAAGGTTTTCATAAAATTCTCAAATGTCCCTGGAACTTCTAAGATGTAAGGTTTCAGAAAGGCCTAGAAAAATTGTATGTCATTGTGGTATATTTTCCAGATATCTTTACCCATATATATATATATTCCCCCAAATATGCTATGTATATGCACATATATATAATTGTACATATGCATATGTATTATATATAGACTCTTTGTATAAGTATATATATATATATATATATATATATATATATATATGTAATGTATATATTTATATATGTTGTACATGGTGCTGGGTATTGACCCCAGGACCTGCTACATGCTAGGTAAGCCCTCTTCTACTGAGCTCTACCCCCAACCCTACAGGAAGAATATGATAGCATTTTGAAGAGTAAAGAAATATTTTTCTCATGTTATTTGTAGTATTATTTTAGAACTAAAGAGAGAAGAGGTGGTCTCACGCATCTGTTTAGTCCATTCTTCTGTCTCTAAACAAGATCATTCCTAGACCTAACTGAAAAGTGCTGTGCTCATTACGTTTCCTGAAACTTTAAATGTCTCATTGCTATTCTCCTTGTTGCATTTATATGCATTAAAGCTCACCTGTTTCAAACTCAGTTTTAACTATTCAGCTTAATTGGTTTTGTGTCTGTGGCAGCTCAAATTCAATGAAGACACCTCAGAATCAGCATCTGTTGATTGTCTTTTTTCCCTTTTGAGTTTAGATTTTCTTGTTTGTTCATATGTCAAGTAATTTTGGATCATATGCAGGATATTTTGAATATTATGTTAGGAGACTGTGTCTATAGTCAAATGTTATGATTTAGATGGGTTAAAAGCAAAAGGAAGGGAAAAAGGTATACTATTCAAACACCCATAAAAATCTTGAATTATTTATACATACTAGATAAAGTATTACAATGCAAAGAAATTGCCATCTATAAAGAAAGGCTTACATAATTATAAAATATTTATTAAAGGAAATATAACAATACTATATGTGAATTCACCTAACAGAATTTCTAAGTTTTGTGAAAGCAAAAACTCATAGAACTGGAAGGAGAAATAGATAAATCTATAATATGTTCTGAGACTTCAACATGCTTTTCTCAGACAGAAAGTATGATGGTATGGAAAAATAAAACACACTACTGACCAACTGGATGTTACTGATACTTCACCCAGCCATAGAAGAATATGTGTTCTTTTTGTGACATTTGGTACAATAGGCCTTTCTTAAGGTTTAACAAATCTAAAAACAAGAAATCAGTCTGTCCTCTGGCCACATGGAATTAAACTATAGAGAATTAAATAAGAGAAAGATAACAAAAAAAAATCCCAATATGTGGAACGTCAACTATATATACTTAAAAAGGAATATATACTTATCCATACTTAATGTCAGAAAGAGAAGATACAAATTACCCAAATCAAGAACGAAAAAGGAAGTGTTACTATGAAATAATTGAGATTAAAAGGATAATAAAGAGATACTACAGTCGAATTTATACAGATACATTTGACAACTTAAATGAAATGGACCATTTCCTCAAATATTTCAAACTACCCAAACTCACTCAAGATGAAATTTGTAATGCATATAGTCCTATAACAATGAAAACAATTGAATTTTTAGTTAAAGACTATCCAATAGAGGAATATCAGATGATTCACTGGAAAATTATACCAAACATATAAAGAAGAAATAAGACCAACTCCATGCAATCTCTCTCAGAAAGCAGGAAAGGAAGATATATTTCACAATTTGTTTTATGAAGCTAGTCACGCCTGATTTCAAAATCAAAGAAAAAATTACAGATAATGTCTCTAATGAAAATAGACATAAGCATACTCAATCCAGCCATAAATGCAAATATATACATACATATATACATGTAATGTAATATGTTAGTATATATTAATTATATGCCTAAATATGTTCATTTCAAGAATGCAAGACCAGTATTTAAAAGTGAATAAATCAAATTCACTAAATTTGTCTAAAGAAGTAAAATTACTTAATTATTTCAAGCAATGCAGAAAAAGCATCTAAAAAAATCCATTTCTTTTTTTTTTTTTTTTTTTTTTTTTTTTTTTTATTCTTTATTTTGAAACCGAGTCTCACCAAGTTGCGGAGTGCCTCACTAGGTAGCTGAGGCTGGCCTCGAACCCGGATCCTCCGGTCTCAGCCTCCCGAATGCTGGGATTACAAGCGTGCGCCACCACGCCCAGCTAAAAAATCCATTTCTGAATAACTATTTCATCAAATTAGGAGTAGAAAGGAACTTCCTTAGTGGGATAAAAAGTCATGTAAAAAGGCATGTACTAGAAATTTATACCTAATGCCATATTTAGTGGTGGCTCAATGCTTGTTCTTTTAGTTTGGGTACAAGACATGAATGTCCATTCTAACTTATCCTATCTAGCACTGCATAGCAGTTCTACTTCTGGGTATTTATATGAGGAATGGAAACTTATGTCCATATATAAACTTGTACAGGATTGCTCAGAGAAACAACGTTCATAGTCACCAAAGCTGAGATTATTCCTTTGATGGGTGGACGGACAAATGAACCATAGGATCTGACGTTCTCCAAATGACAAAATCATTGTGGCAGAAAACAAAGCGGTGGTTTCCACGAGGTGACGCTGAGGGGTGAACAGGGCTACGTAGAAGAAGCACGGCGAGTTTCAAGGGGCAATGGAAGTGCTGTATAAGATGGGGGAAATGGCTATCAAGGATACGCGCAGGGCAGTTTACACAACTGCGTACAAAAGTCACTTTCCCTGTAAATTTAAACAATAAAATTGCCAGAACTCAGAATGCTTTGGGGTATAATTTCTGCCCTTCTAGATAGTGTATTATTGTAAATGTTTTGTTATAATTATTAGTGCAAATTAAATGCACAAAATAATGGATTTCATTGTGACAATTTCATACAGGCATATAATGTACTTTGTCTCTTTATTTCCCTCCTTCCCCACCCTGTTTGGTCTCCTTCCTTAACAATCACTCTCCTCAGTGTATATTTAATTTATACAACACAAATTTGATACATATTTTAATAAAAATCAACCCTATCCTTGGAAATTGTCATTTGACATAGCATTTATTTTTAATTATAGGTAAATAGGTTATTTTTTAATTATAGGTAAATGTCAAATATACTTCAGAAGTGTGTTGAGAAAATAATACCAATAGCAGTACAACCCAGAGATCCTCTATTCCAGCTAATATTCCGCTGACTAGATATATTCTCAGTAATTCATGTTTTTCTTGTTCAGCTATCAATTTGGGCACTTTCAAGTGAGGACGACTGGAGGGCATCATCGCCAGTGTTCTGCTGTTTGAAAGCAAACATTCAAATCTATTCTCACAAACAAAATGCTGTTTCAAAATGGAAATAACACTTTTACTTTTTTCGTAGCTGAAATCCATAAAGTTTTTCCATATTTCAAAGCTTGTCAAATGTCTGAACACTCGTTACTTTTATTTTTTTATTTTATTTTTTTGCGGAACCGGGGATTGAACTCAGGGGCATTCTACCTCTGAGCTACATCCCCAGCCCTATTTTTTATTCTTTATTTTGAAACTGAGTCTCGCTAAGTTGCAGAGTGCCTCGCTAGGTAGCTGAGGCTGGCCACGAACCCGGATCCTCCGGTCTCAGCCTCCGGAATGCTGGGATTACAAGTGTGCGCCACCACGTCCGGCTTACTCATTACTTTTATAAAGAGTCAAGCAGTTGTCTGGAGAGTGAGGATGATGTGTCTTACTTTAGCCACTTCATGGTGACCAACCCCGGGCTCCACACGCAGGAATGCTAATACATGATGTTTGCTGGTGATGAAACTGGAAAAGACCTCGAAAATAACCCACAACAAAGCCATCGAGACTGAACTCTAGGGGCTCTCCAAGGCCAACGTGATTTGGATTGCCAGCAGCATCATGGTGTGCACACGTAAACACGTACATACTTGAATATACACAGTCAGGGCTTCTATCCTCAAACCCACCACCGTCCCCACCTTATTATAAGCCAAGGAAAGCCTCAGTCATTTGTGATTCCTGTCTGGTTGTAGGCATTTAAGTTTCCAAACTCTGAGAAGGCCTACCACTTTCTAGATATAGTCTATGGGTTCTTAGAAAAATTAAAAAAAAAAATGCTACTGGAGAGTAGTTTTTTTCCATTGACTCAAATTAAATTAAAAAATTTAATTAAATTAAAAAATTAAAAAATTAAAAAAATTAAAAAAAAATGCTACTGGAGAGTAGTCTTTTTCCATTGACTCAAAAAGATTATTCAACAAACAGTGTAAAGGCAGTTAATTTCAAGCAACTGCTAGGTAGTAAATGAAAAAATATGCAATTAACTAATTTTTAGGTAAGGATGGAGTTTCTAAGCAAAAATAATGGACAGCTGGGCATGGTAGCACACTCTTGTAATCCCAGTACTAGGGAGGCTGAGACTGGAAGATCCGGGTTCACAGCCAGCCTCAGCTACTTAGTGAGACCCTCTGCAACTTAGTGAGACCCTGTTTCAAAAATAAAGAATAAAAAATAGGGCTGGGGGTGTAGCTCAGTGGTAGAATGCCCCTGAGTTCAATCTATCATAGTACTGCAAAAAAAAAAAAAAAAGACAAATCATCCAGGAAAAGAATAAAAACTTTGACAAAAAAAAAAAAGTTTTTTTTTAAGCCCTTTTTTGGACAGGTCTGTTTTACAAACCAACAGAGAATTCCACGGGTTCTCCTCCGGGCATGGTTCTGATTAATTATTCTAAATCCCTGATGGACAAAAAACATTAGTTTTGGCATGGAAATCTAACATGTGTCACCAAATAATCTAACTTCAATGATGGTGTAAAGTGTGACCAGAAGTACACTGTATGCTACTATATATTAAAAGGCAGGAAAAAGACCCCAAATAGATAAGAGCCACTGTGGATTGGCCATTGAGGAAAGAGGCTGGTGGGGAAGGATTTGAGAAAGTGTTAAAAGATCAGATCCTGACTGCAAAGGAAGGACACTCGCATTTTGAGTCCCTTCAACAGACAATCCAGATTACTGGTGAGCTACTTAAAAGATGAATTGTTTACATTATTTATTCTGTAAAACTTCCTTGGAGTCATACATTTTTTTTTTTCCTTTTGTCTTTTGTGGTACTGGGGATTGAACAGAGGGGCATTCTACCTCTGAGCTATAGGACCAGCTATTTTGTTTGGTTTTGAAACACGGTCTCACTAGATTGCTGAGAGCCTCACTAAGTTACCGAGGCTGTCCTCGAACCTGCAATCCACCTGGTAAAGTCCCACATTTTAATTAGGAGTCAGAAATGCCAATCCAATTTCTTTTACAATTATTTCTTCCTCAGGGATTGTCATAATAAGACTGGTAGTGGTGTATGCCTTAGGAGACATTACATTTTATGAAGCTAAAGGATAACATAGGCAAAAGAATCTTATTATAATTCATAATTGTAGATTGATTATATTGATAATCTATTCTCAAACCCCGCACCCAAACATGCTCAGAACCATCCTCATATTTTAAATTTGCAACATATTGGCGAGAAGGGTAATATTTCCATTTTAGATAGGAAAACTGAGGCTCTCAGAATTTTTGTGGCTTGCCTGTGATGAATACCTTCAGAAAATAGAAGCCAGATACAAAAAACTCTGGTTCTAAATCTTATATCTGCTTCTAGATATATTATGTTTTAGATACTAATGGAAGGTTATTAATAAATAACATGCTGTATGTTTTTTATCCTTGGGCTATGTCTTATGCTTCTTATTTGTTGTTCCGTACTATCCCACTTAAATGTTAACACGTTATTTTTTATAGTAGTATTTGTTTTGGAAAAAAAGTTTCCTTAAATTCCTGAAGAAATACTGAATAATAGTGAAAAAGAGCAAAGCCTTATCTAGAATTTGCTATGCGCTATTGATTTCTCACGACTCTCTGAGGAAGTACTATATTGTGCCCATTTTGCAGATAAGAAATAGGCACAGAGATGTTGCTTGCGGCTATATAAAAGCCATTCTATTATGACTACAGATTTTCGACTCAATTTTGTATATTTTAATGTGAGTTAAAATGGTTAAGATTTAAAAGATAAAAGCAAGATTTGCAGCCCCTATTTTTGACTCTGTTGGTGTGCTAAATGCCAGTTATATCCAGGTGTCTAGAGCAGCCAGCAGTATCTCTAAAGCCTCTTATTGCCACCAAGAAAATATTTCTCAAAATCATTCCACAATTTATGCTATACAGCAAGAAATACTTTGCACTTTGCAAATGTGAGATAAAACAAAACTAGGTGCCGCTCCTTTTATTTGAGACAAGAAAAAAAAAATAGTGTGCGGATTCTTTTCTCCCATGGTTGAGTGGAATCGTTTTTCTCCTAAAATGATCCGTCTCTCTCTTTCTTTTATTATTATTGTTATTATTATTATTGTTATATAAAACGTATGCATACAAAACTGCTAGCTGTGAAACATATTTGTGGCCACAATCATTGGAGTTAGATTATTTGGTGACACATGTTAGATGTCCATGCCCAAATGAATGTTTTTTTGTCCACCAGTGATATGGAATAATTAATCGGAACCGTGGCTGGAGGAAGACCTGTG
The DNA here is from genome assembly GCA_004027655.1 of Graphiurus murinus. Classification (NCBI taxonomy): domain Eukaryota; kingdom Metazoa; phylum Chordata; class Mammalia; order Rodentia; family Gliridae; genus Graphiurus; species Graphiurus murinus. Next base: position 29,495 of record PVLC010004293.1, read on the forward strand.
GTACTCTGTGTTAGTTTGTAAAACAGGCCGAGGTGAGAGGCCTCTCAGCAGGCCCAGTCACGTTACCTGTAATTTTTCACATGCGTACAGTTCATCACCAGTGACATTTTGGCTTTCAGATCAGTCATCTCTTAGGACTTAAAATTGATATATCAGTCTCAGCATAAAATGCTATCATTCCTGTCGACCAACTGTTTACCGGAGTATAACTCCTCCTGTGTCTCATTTCATCACAGCATTCCACGCAGTGATGTTTCAATGTGAAATGAAGTTTTTTCATGCTGTGCTTCTGAGTAGGAAGAAGACAGAAGTACATGTATGATAAATGGCTGAGAGTCCCAGATAACCCTTGCAAAACAATACAGTGTGGAAGCATCGTGCATTTTATTTGCTTTAATAATTTAATGCATAAATGTGGCTTTTAAACTTTATAACAAATACTATTTATGTGGCGGTGAGGGGAAGATCAATTACATTTGCTGTGAATCACTTTATCTTCCAACTTATTTAGAAATTAGCAAAATGCCACTGCTGTTGAGTTGTCACGGTGAAATATCTGCAGAGACTATGCTATTAGTAAAAAAAAAGAAAGAAAGAGAGAAAGAAAAAAAAAACCCCACCATTCTGTTTTTCAATTGCACACATATTTATTTACAGTTTTGGAAGAGAAGGAGTTTATTTAAAATTTTATTAAATCCAATTCTCTTCCTCTGTGTGGTGCTCGGGACCAAATTCTGGCTTTTGTTGGCAACAATAGAATTTAGGGAAAACATCTTGTTTAATTCCTTTCTTGTTGTTTAAAAGACACTGTAGTGTTTGCATTATTTCTTTGGCCACAGAGAACATTTTCTTTGTGGCTCTGAGTACCGTCTGGCTGTGACATCAGGACCCGCTGATTACTAGGGCTGATTCAAATGCTTTGGCTCACTGGGCCGGGGTCCCTGTACTTCCTTCACAGCTTAAAAGCTGTGTATTGACAGAGGACAATGACATCCCTGGGGAGACCAAGATCACTTAATTTTTGTCAAGATGGAAAAAAATATATATAATATATATTTTATATATTATATTATATATTATATTATAATTATATTATAATATATTATATTATATATATTATATATTATATTATATTATATATTATATATAAATATATTATATATATTTTTTTCACTCTTTAACATGTCTTGTTCAACCTCTGACTAAAAGTCTGATAGACTGCTTTAACATGAAAGTAAAATTGTTTAACCAAAAGTGGATTTAAATAGTGTCTTATATTTGATGTAGCTTTGCAAATACTCAGTGTTTTTTCCCTCAGAGAACACTTTTGCTTGTGTTTTTAGTATTTTTTCTGTTTTCCAGAATCTTTATATCTTTTAGATTCTTGTGTTAGAAACTATAATATGCTGTGAGATACTACCCAAGTACTAACCTCAACTAATCAATATGTAGTCAAAAATGAGACGTGCAGAAAAAAGGAAAAAAAATTGTTCAGTAAGATATCATTTTATGATTATAATTTAGCTGGGTGTGGTGGCGCACGCTTGTAATCCCAGCACTTGGGAGACTGAGACCAGAGAATCTGGGTTCCGGGCCAGCCTCAGCTACCTAGTGAGGCCCTCTGCAACTTAGTGAGACCCTGTTTCAAAATAAGGAATAAAAAAAATACGGCTGTGGGTATAGATCAGAGGTAGAATGTCCCTGAGTTCAATCCCCAGTACCATAAATAAATAATAATAATTTAACCAACATGTGAATATTTCTATCCTCTGAAATAAGTACAAAAGTCAGCAGTAATTAACTGGCTTGATTAAGTTTTTCCAGGATGTGTGTGTGCACATATGTACAAGAAAATAAATAGTTCCAAAATGATTTGCATAACTGACTTTTATATTTAGAAATTAAAGTTATATTGAATATAATTCTCTTAGCAAATGAAATGTACTGGCAATATTGGTAAAAGATGGCACATTGAAATGTAGCTTTCCACCAGAAAACTAAAGGTGAATAGAACTTACATGTTTGATATTAGTTTAAAAATCTGTAACCCAAATAAAGAAAACTTGACATTATATAAAGGTCTTATATTCAATTTTTTTAAGATATAGCTTCTGAAATGCAAAGTAAGTTTTGGAAATAGGATACTTTTAATAATATGTATGTCAAGAATTTTATCCATCGCTTGACTTACATGTGTTATTTTGGGAAATTTTCAACAGTACTTCTTAAACTCACTTCAAATTGACCATTTTAATTTTTAAAGTGTACGTTATTTTTAGAGCAGTTTTAGGTTCATAGCAAAATTGTGTGGAAAGTACAGCGATTTCCCATACCTAACCTGCCCCACATACCCACACCCTTCCCACTATCAACATCTCACACCCTACTGGTCCATTTGTTACAACCGATGAACCTAGTAATTGTGTTTTAAATTCTGAAATAGATAAATGGATTTTATTACTCAGCTGTCCTTGTGAGAAGCCATTAAGTCATCAAAAGGAGTTTGACAATTTTGCTAGGAAGCTGGGCACACGGCCGTACACCTGTAGTTCCAGCTACTCCAGATGCGGAGGCAGAAGGGTCACGTGGGCTCAGGAGTTGGAGGCCAGCCTGGGCACTGCAGACCCCCCATCTCAAAAAAGAAAACTATCCTAGGGAAGTTTAAACATTTCATTAATTTCTGAAGTACAACGAAGATCAAAAATGCGTATTTCTAGACATCTACAGCTTACTGAAATTGGACCAAGAGGACACTGAAAACCTAAACGGGCCAATAACAAGCAAAAGGGTTGGAGCAGCAATGAAGTATTCCAATACAGAAGAGTCCAGTGCCAGGCAGATGCCCAGCTGAATTATACAAGACCTAGAAAGAGGTCTCAGATTATTGCAGGAGTGGTTTGCTTGTTTATATGTTGTTTGTTTTTGGGGGCTACTGGGGATTGAATCCAGGGGCATCTTACCTCTGAACTACATCCATCCCCAGTCCTATTATGTTTTACATTTTATTTTGAAACAGGGTCTTTCTAAGTTGCTGAGAGTCTTGCCAAGTTGCCGAGAATAACCTCCAACCTGTGATCCTCCTGTCTCAACCTAAGTATTGGAATTATTAGCATGTCGTCTCAGCAACTTAGCAAGGCTCTCAGCAACTTAGTGAGACTCTGTTTCTAAATAAAAAATAGGATTGGGGTGTAGCTCGGAGGTGTAATGTCCCTAGGTTTAATCCCCAGCATCACACAAAAAAGAAAAAAATGTTGATTGAGTAGTGTTGCCAGATATATAGGCCACCTAGGTAAGTTTGAGTTTTAAATAAGCAATGAATATTTTTCAGTAAAAACATCTCCTCTGCTTATGTCTATATCCACTATTCATCTACAATTCAAATTTAACTGAGTATGCCGTATTACTATTTGCTAACAATGACAATTTTATGCATAGGGTACATTATATCCAGAGAGAATCATATTTAAGGGTATAAAGGAAAAATGGGTGCATATGCATGTTTCAGGGTTCATATACCAACAACAATAACAACACCACGTTTAGTTGATTATGTTAAATGTAGAGAATGGTTTGTGTTAGGCGATGAGATGTTTGAATAATTATACTGGGAAAACAAGGTAGAAACTGCAACCGACCTGGACAAAGAGGAGGCAGTGATGCTAAGACCTCAAAGGGCAGAGGATCCATGGCACAGTGGTCTTAAGACAGAAGAGGTATTTGGATCCTAGTTAGTGTAACGAGTGACATACTAGGCAATAGCTTTCTGTGACAACGCAAGATCGAGTAACTATGGATTTTAAAGTGATCTAATCTTTAAACCTTTTATGCAAATAACTCTGCAATGATTATGGCTTTAGAACATGTTTTCAGGATTGTGCTAACCCAGAGCATGTGTTAGGCAAATTTTTGTGCATATCTACAATGCTGATGAGGTGAGTGGTAACTCTTATTATTGTGGTGAGGGACTTTATTCTTGAAAGGAGGAAGGCACAGATCTGGCCTATTTGGAACAGAATATGGCAGAGTTCACAGAGGGGTTTTATCCATCATATATTTGTTTATTAAAATTGATTGGGGCATGAATGAACAGTATTCTTTAGTGTGGCTAGAAAAATTCTGTTAGGCGATATAGTAAGGTCACTGCCAAATGTGAAGAGAAGGGAATTTAAAGTACAGTTTTGTTCCACGATATAAAATGATGCCATGGTAGCATATGAAGGGATCTGTTTTAAGATGTTAAAAAGACGTAATATTTGAATCGGCACTCAAAGATCCTGATATACATATTTTTTGGTTTTTGGTAATGAGGATTGAACCCAGGGGCATTCTACCTCTGTGCTACATCTCCAGGCCTTTTTATTTTATTTATTTGCTTATTTTTTTCATTTTGAAACAGGGTCTCACTAAGTTGCTGAGCTTAATCTAGTTGCTGAGGTTGGCTCAAACCTGCCATCTTTCTATCTTAGCCTCCCAAGTACTGGGATTACAGGTATGTGTGCCAACACATCTAGCAATAAATTACTTTCATATGAAAAGCTTCAAACATACAAAAATAGAGAGAAGAGTGCAATAAACTCCCGTGTGCCTACCAACCAGTTTGCTCAGTGATTCAAGACTTGACACATTTGTTTTCTCTATCTTCTCCTTCCTTGTTGAAATAGTTAAAAGAAAACCATGTGACTGATACTTTTAAAAATCAGTTAGTTGGATATGCAACAAATTGAAAGGGGTTTAGAAATGGAGTTGCAAGATGTAAATCATTACCTGGATTTTGTTTGCATAGGTAGTCTGAGACTGAAAAAAGTATGTTTATATGTTGTAATAAACATATATTTCTTGAATTAAGCCCATACTGTTCATGAAGACTACTGAGTTACTAATCTTTTGCATTTGAATGCTCTTTAATTGTACCCTCAAAATCTTGCTTTGTATTAGAGCTACATGTACAAGATGCTCTAAAAACTTTAGTCAGGTCTATTTTATGCCATTTCCGAGGATAAAAAATTATAGTGATCTGGCTATCTTTGTAAAATAATACATTATAGCCTAGAACAGAAAAATGGCTTTGATTCTTTTGTTATTTGACCTCATGAAATGGACTTAGTTTATAGGAAATATTTGTCTAGCTCATCAAGTAAAAATTAAATTCTATATTCCATCCAGCAGCCGAGGTATACTTAGCAAAATATATTTTATGGGTCAATAAAATATGGGCGAAAGACTATATATATGAATGTAAATATTATTGTTAGAAGCATGAAAAATGGATCTACTTATATTTCCTCAGGTTATCCCAGTCTGGTTTAAAAAAATAGAGTGACTTTTATAGAAATCACCTATAATGTGAAGGCACTTGGGTCTACCTGTTAATGTAAGACCCCAGCTCTTGGTAATGTCTGAAAATCTTCATAGCACTAACGCGATTTGTTCGTGATGGACTCTGACATGATCTCAAAGGGCATCTGCTGGCATCCTGGCTATCTTTGCTAGTGTCCTCTGCTGTGATTGTTCAGGAGAGGTCACTGGGTCCTGTGTGTCCTGGGTGATGTCACCTTTCCACTGAGAATTTTCATGTCCTCTAGGGATTTCTGTTGCTTCTACTGGATGATTCAACGTCTACCCCTCCTGTGTAGATGACCACTGTAGCTACAGCATCCTGACCAATCCCATCCCCAACATTCATTTTGGAGACCTTTTCAATTTAATTTTTTAATATTTATTCATTTTAATCATATATACCTAGGACATGTTTTAAAATTCCTATACGTAGTGAGATGATTAGTTCAGCCAAGCAATTAAACATATCCAGCCCTTTACATCGTTCGTTACATTTTCTTTGTGGTAAGAACACATAAACTCTACTCTCAGCAAATTTTTAGTACACAATGCAATTTTACTAGCTGTAGCCTTTATGCTGTGCATTGGCTCTGTAGACATATTTATTCTACATAACTTCAAATTGGCACCTTTTGATCCACATCTCCCCACTTCTTTCCCTTTCTGCCCTTGATAAGTACTGTTCTCCTCTTTTTGTATTTGACTATTTACCTGGGATGAACTCAGAAGATGAGCAGAGTAGTGTTTTATGCCCCAGTGTCCTATAGCATTTTTTTTTAGAACTAGGTCTTGCAGTTTCTACTTTGGACACAGGCAAATAAGTGGGAACCAGGCCAGGATCTCTAAGACACAGCTCTGCCATCTTAGAGTAGTTCTTCACTCTAACTCCAAACTTGTCTGAGGGCCAGGTAGTCCTTGTCCCCTCCCAATCACTTCCCCGCAGGATGGCCCTTCTTAGATTTCCATGCAAAAATACTTCTGGCAGGTCTCTTCCAGGACCATCTCTTAAGGCCACTGGGCACATCTGGACATGTGTGAATACACATGTATTGGCCTGAAGCTGGCACTCTACTGCCTTTGGAAGCATTCTAGTGAAACTAAAAATGTGGTCAGCATCTTCACGTGGGACTGATTTTCATTTAAAGCACATAGTACTTGTCAAGAGAACAGGATAAGATATGAAAGTTTTGAGAAGTGTTCCCACACATTAGACATCAGCTATAATCTGCATTTGTGTGCACATTATCACGGACAGGCAACACAAATGTGTGTGCAGAAAGAAGTCAGGAAGTTAATGTAGGGGAACAGAGGATTGCAGAGAATTGTTTTCAAGCCAAAAGGTTCATCTAGACCCAGGAAACCCAGATTCGATATTAAATGGTGATTTTTATTTTTTATTCTTTTGTGGCATTAGGAATTAAACCCAGGGGCATACTACCTCTGATCTACGCTCCCAGCTCTATTTTATTTGTATTTGGAAACAGCATCTCACTAAGTTGATGAGAATCTCACTACTTGCCGAGGCTCTCCTCAAACCTGAGATTCTCCTGTCTCAGCCTTCCAAGTATTGGGATTACAAACATGTGTCACCATGCCCTGTTAAAATGGTGATTTTTTAAATGCTGGCAAAAAACTCAAAGGACTTTAATATATTTTGAGGGTCAAGTAGCATATTTTATGAACTGGATCTAACTTGTGACCTGCTAGGTTTGGGTTTTGCTTCATCACACATTAGCTAGATAATAATGATATGCTTATTTGCAAGATTATATAGCACAAAGAGGAAGCTAATATTTATAAATGGCAAGATCTGGCTCATAAAATAATAAATTTACTGCATTGAATTAATAAATTTCCACTAGGCATGTTGGTGTATGCCTGTAATCCTAGTACTTCGGAAGCTAAGACAGGAGGAACGTAGGCTCAAGGCCAGACTCAGCAAAATTAGCAAGGCCTTCTGTAACTTAGTGAGACCCTATATCCAAATTAGAAAAAAAAAAAAAAAAAAAAAAAAAAAAAAAAAAAAAAAAAAAAAAAAAAAAAAAAAAAAAAAAAAAAAAAAAAAAGAAATAGGACTGGAAGTATAGCTTAGAGGTAGAATACCCCTAGATTCAGTCTCCAGTACCTCAAAAACCAAGCACCAACAAAAAACCAAACAAACAAAAAAAGAGAAAAGAATAAATTTCCAAAAGTAACATAAAATTGCATTAACCAGAGATGTGGCTCACCATTCCTTTCAGGAACCCAGGTTTAAGCTTTCCTTCTGATCTGTAAAACAGAAGGAATGATGGATTGGCAAGAGGAACGAGGAAGGCCAGTTTGAGTGTCGAGGAAGATCAGCACATCCATCCTGGTCATAGGACCCTGGGGTCTTCTCTTTGATGCCAGGACTCGGAAAATGAATTTTCCTAATAAATAAAAGACTTTTGAAACAGGCTCTTATGCTTGTGATCAACCCCATAGGGTGTCTCTTGGAACAGGATGTGAACAACTGGAACCAGAATGGAAGGAGGGATCTGGGGGGGTAATGAAAAAGGGACCCCAGTGCCCATAAATCTAATATGCAGAAACCTGAGGGGCCACGGCAACCACTAAAGATGGCTTTTTTTCACAAGCAATTTATTGTGGCAAGTCTTTTAAAATATAAAAGAACTAAAGGCCATCATCATAGGCAAGCAGAGAATGCAGACTCTGCTGGGAATGTTTTTAAAAAGGGTACACGAATGTTCATCACACAGATATGGGTAATAACCTCGTTCCAGGTTATATCACCAATCTTTCCAAATTTTTCCCTTCTTTTCCACCTGGTCCTGTATCAGACACCTGGACACTCCAGGAATTTTTCCCCCTGGAATTTGGCCTGTGTAGGCATTGAAAATGGCACATCAGTGGTGTTTATTCAATTTCTAGCTCCTTCATTTTGCATAAGGCACCGCCTTAAAAAATTTCTGCTCCTATATTTCTCCACTTCCAAGAAAGACTTTTCTTAATCATCATCCATATTCTTTTCTTCCTTGAATACTTTCTTTCTAGAAGATCAGTGGTGGTTGCACAACAGTGTTCTAAAAGCTGTATTTCAAAGTTTATGTTGTTGTATGACTACAGAATAGAAAATCTAGCCGGGCGTGGTGGTGCACACTTGTAATCCCAGCATTCGGGAGGCTGAGACCGGAGGATCCAGGTTCAAGGCCAGTCTCAGCTACCTAGTGAGGCACTCCACAACTTAGTGAGACCCTGTTTCAAAATAAAGAATAAGAAATAGGGCTGGGGGTGTAACTCGGAGGTAGAATGCCCCTGGGTTCAATCCCCAGTACCACAAAAAAAAAAAAAAAAAAAAAAAAAAAAAAAAAGAATAGAAAATCTTTGGAGATCACAAAGCCTTTAATTATTTTGAGTGTTTTGCCATTTTTCTTTGGGAAGGTAGATGAGATATCTGGGAAGAGAGAAAAGAAGGAATGAAGGAAGGAGGGAAGGGACGTTAAGACCATTTTATTGCTTCAACTACCATTTGTCAATGTTTGTTAGGTGCTAGAAATTGTGATAAGTATTCAATGTATTATGCCATTGAATTTCTTACAGGAGATCTAAAAATAAGATATTTTTCCATTTAAAAATAAGTAAAGTAAGTGAATTAAATGTACAATTAAGAAATCTGCCACAGCTGGTATGCGGAAAGCTTTTTTATCCTCAAAACTTTTTGGTTTTAAAACCTGTATGATTAATCACTATAAAATTATACCCAATTTTCTTTTCATAGAGTCTCAACAGCATGAAATCTATAATAGATTATGAATATTATGTTCCTATTTGAAGGCTTTCTTTATGTAAAAGTAAAGAATATATGGATATATGAAGGAAAATATATTGTCCTATAGATTTTATAATTTTTTTCCTTGATGTTGTATTTATCAGACATTATTAAATCAAGTATATATTACATGTTTTTTTAAACAAAAAAACCTAAGAACTGACCCAAATATCCATCAATGGTTAAACGAATTTTAAAAATGAGGTAATATCCACGATAAAATACTATTTGGCCTTCCAAAACACAGAAAGTCTCTCATTTTTAATCACACAGATGAACTTAGAGGACATTATGTTAAGTGAGATAAGACAGGCACAGAAAATGAAAATTATATTAAAAGTCACATTTCAAATGAAAGATAATTCACTAATTCTTCCAAATATATGTTGGAATGTCACCATCAATACTATCCGCCAAAATTTGTTATTGTTTATATTGAAAAAATATTTTTCCAATCTTGAGAGATATTTAAATGTGTCTTCATTACCTTAGGCAGAGTGGTATTTAGAGTACACTTGGTGATGACACAAGTATTTAAAAATTAGGATATTACTAATGTCAATGCCGCAAAATTGCACTAGGACACTCTTTCCGTATACCAGAAAGTCAGTAAATTGCTGTTGAATGTAAAGGCAACCCTAACATTGTCCCCTCATCTTTTGAACTAGAACTAGAAAAAAATTACAGACTTTTCTATATGTAGATGATTTGCATCCTGTAAGTAATAAAATTAGTGTTACATAATTCAAAATTAATTATAAAAAAAATTGTGGAGCCCTTTTCTTCAAAGGAAGTGCATTACTGACCATTTGAAGATGGGTTTAAAGATAGAACAGTGAAGAAGAAGATAAATTAGGGAGCAAGAGGCCTTATCTGGTGTCAGCAGGAAGTTGATTGAGAAAAATGATGTCCACGAAAATGTTCATCATTGTAGAGGACTTCAAAGAATGTACAAATCAGGGCCATAATGACACCAAATTAAGTTCCTCTTGTTCCTTCCTATGCTAGTCAGACAATTAGGCCAGCTTCCTCCAAAAAGTTAGTGATATTAATAAGAAAAGTACAGAACTATGCTCCATGTAATGCAGAGAATTATAAAAGAAGAGAGGGGATGATTATAGTTTAGGTGATTGGTTAAAATAGGAAGCATCTGGTAGAGAAACCAATGAAAATATTTTTATTTAAGAGAAAATTGAGAATTTGGTAATGTTTAAAGTAAATTGCACTATCATTTTGAACTCATGGTCTACAAAAGTAATTTATATTTTAGTTCTGACCCTAAAATAAACATCTAAGCTACCCCCAGAAAGTCTTTGGAACAATATGAATTTCACCTAGAGCCCAAATTTTGGTCTCTAATTCTCTTCCCCACCTAAGGTAACCAGGGTCTTTTAAAGAGATGCTTTCAACTAATTTGAATTGTTAATTTTTTATAAAATAAACTTGTTATAGACAAACTGATACTGAGTAATACTGAGTGACTTATCATCTCAGGAAAATTCTGTGCAAAGGAGGGCTGTAAATAAACTTTCCACCCAGGAAATGAACCAAGACTTTAAGAAAAAATGATAGGGCTTGGAGAATTTTGGAATAGACTTGTATCTTTGTGGAAGCTTTGAACTCAATCTAGAGCCATGTCTCAGGGACAATCACTAAGTTCATAATGCAAAGGTGTCTTTTCTTTTTTGGTGTCTTTTTGTTTATGGTGAAGTCTAAACATATTTTAATGTAAAAGTAACCAAAAAATGAGCTAGATTCACAGTGGTCTATATTTGGATGTAGGTTGAATGCAGGCGTAATGGTGAGATTTGGGATAACTATGATAACTTGTGTGCAGTTTTCTGTTTTAAACTATCTTGAAGTCTTTAAGAGAAGTTAATGTGTTGAATTACTGATGTGATTTACAGATTTTAGTGTTGTTGGTTGTATAAGTATATTTTACATATGCAGAAAAGTTTTATAAGTTAGATTTATAATTATGTATTCCCATGCACAAAGCCTTTTGAACACTAAAGATAAAAGAAAGTGATTTCAGCAATTAATGGTAAGAAAAGCTGTTTGATTCTATGTCAGTGACAACATGACAGTGGTGGTCAGTCTTGTTGACCGGGTTGAGAGACAGCTAGCTATAAGTGATGGCTTCTCCATGGTAGATACTAGATATTGTTCTGCTTCCCGGGGACATAGTTTATTTTCTCCAAAAATAAAGTCATAGAGAAAACGTTTTTTGTTTTATTTGAAGATGTAATTTCATATAACAGCTAGTTGAAATATTATCCTTTTATCATACAATTGTCAAGAAGGGTCTTGCTATATATCAGCGAATATTGAGCTTGAAAGAGAAGATTAAGTTTTAAGTTTTGATATTGTCAGTTATTGGTTTTTATTAACGAGAATATTATGAGTTAGTTTGTTTACCTTCCTCTCATTTCCTTAAACATAGATGACTTATCTGCTTTCGAGTTTAAGTAATGAAAAAGCCACCAATTTTAGTGACTTTACACTCTCCTAAAATATTTATTAATGATGATAATCTGTAAGAAATGAAGAAAAACAAAGAATCTTGGTTAACAAGATTAACTCATTTTAAGAGATCTAGTATAAGAAATGAACGGTTTTATATATAGTATAAGAAATGAATAATTATAAAACAAAAAATCTGGAAGAAATTCAGAGGAGGGAGTACTGGGAATTTGGGAAAAGGTAAAATTAAACTGGGTTTTCAAAGATGCATGAAATTTTAGTCAGCAAAAATGTGGACAGAGAAAGATGATTCTGGGTAGTGTTTGTCATGGGCAAAGGTATGTTCACTGGAAAGATGGAAACAGCAGTAAAACGTCCATCCTCTTCAGGGAGTATTGCTTAATATAATTAAAAGAGAGGTTAGAATGAGATTGTATATAGTCAAGAATGCTAGGCGAAGACATTAATGCAGTAGTACAATTCTTCAATATGAGAATAGTCTCAGTAAGAAAGACAATGTTGAATTTTGTATTAACCTGGTTTGTGCTCCTATAAAAGAATCTGTGAGATTTGATAATTTATAAAAAGCAGAATTGTATTTTTTAAAAGAATTTTAGTGGTACAATGTGAGAATCCAAGTCATAGACTTACAGATACCCGCAACATCTTTCGGTGTGTTTGACTCTGCACTCTCTCTTGCTAACCACCACCTCCCTCCCTGTATGTGCTAATAAGGTTGGTTGTGATGCTTTCATACAGGAACATGATATTATTTGGTCTGTTTCCTTTATTAATTCTCAATTTACTGTCCTTACTTCCCTTCCCCAACCCCTTTCTACCATTCTACTGATCTCTCTCCTGATTATCTTGAAGTCTCTTTTCTCTCCTATTTTCTCTCTAGCTTCCAAATATGAAAGAAAACATATGACCCTTCACTTTGTGAGACTGACTGATTTCCTTTAGCATAATGTTCTCTAGTTTCATATATTTTTCTTGCAAATGACATCATTTTGTTCTTCTTCATGGCTGAACAAAACTCCATGCTGTGAGCACATGCCTGTAATCACAGTAATGGGGAGGCTGAGACAGGAGGATTACAGGTTCAAGGCCAGCCTCAGAAACGTAGTGAGACCATGTTAAAAATAAAGGAGGGGGAGGAGGCGCTGAGGTAGTTCAGAGGTAGAATGCCTTGGCCCCTGGGTTCAATCCCCAGTACCACAAATTAAATTAAAATAAAGTAAGGTAAAAACTCCATTATGCTTTATACCACATTTTCTTTATCCATGCATCTGTCAGCAGACACCTGGGTTGGTTCCACATTGCAAAGATGCATTTCTTATAGTTCTGGAGCTTTTGAGCTTTTGAAGCCTGATACTGAGGGGCTTCCAGGTGGCAAGGGTATTTAGGCTGTGTCATTTTCTGTCAGAAGGTAGAAGGGCAAGGTGTGTGTGTGTGTGTGTGTGTATGAGAGAGAGAGAGAGAGAGAGAGAGAGAGAGAGAGAGAGAGAGAGAGAGAGAGAGAGAGAAAGAGAGAGAGAGAGAGAAAGAGAGAGAGAGAGAGAGACAGACAGACAGACAGACAGACAGAGAGACAGGGACAGAGAGACCGAGAGGCCAAACTTACTTTTTAAAACAAACAAACAAAAACAAGCAGCAATAATGCTCTCACTGGGCATGGTAGCACACTGCACACACCTGTAATCCCAGTACTTGGGATGCTGAAGCAGAATTGCAGGTTGAGGCCAGCTCAGCATCCTGTTTCAAGATAAAACAAAGAAAGCTGGAAGTGTAGTTCAGAGATAGAATTCCCCCTCAGGTTCAACCCCCAGTACCAAAACAAAACAAAACAAAATCTCTTGTAATATAGATCTCCAGAGCTCATTCCTGCCACAGGATCATCAGTCCCTGCCTCCAGGCAGAGTCCTCCTGAACCCTCTGATCACCTCTCCACGCTCTTCCATTGAGCACCAGGTTTCCAACACATGAAGTGTGGGAGACACGGTCAGATCGCTGCAGTGCCAATATGTGAAGGCAAAAGCCCACTGCCAGGGGATGCAAAGAAATGCACGACCACGAGGTGGGTGAATGACAAAGACTCTTTATAAAGTGGATGACTGTCCATCCTCTCCACAGAAGTTCTGCCCACCCTGTGGGTCCAGCTCCGGCCCACCTCCCCAGGAGGTGACCTGCTCACCCACCAATGTGCTCCCCACCATCCCTCTTGCAAGATTCTCTGTGTATAGCCTTGAACTCTTTCATGCACTCTCTTAGAAGACAGATAGTTTGTCCTTGCTGAGATATTTTTCTGGTGGATGGATAAATAAATAAACAAATACCAACGGACCTATTTAATGAAGGTAGCCAAGAAGAATAGAAGAGTACTTCATGTATTTGGAGTTATTTGTGGCATTTTCTTTTGGTTTTCTTGCCTGTAAATAGTGGTTTTGTCATATCTGAGTGAGGAAGTGTGTATTTGAGGAGTGAGGAAGTGTGCATTTTAGGACAGATTAACTAAAATCACTGAAGAATTTTTTGTTGTTGTTTTTACTGTCCTTGTACTGCCAGTCATTTCAATTTAGATATCATTTGTAAAAGTTGGTAGGATAGCATGTTGGACACGGTTTTTTTTTTTTTTTAAACCAATTTAGAAGTGTTAGGATAGAGATGTACTTAGACTTTAATTCACCTTTTTAAAATTTTTTTTTTTTTTTTTTTGGTACGGAGGATTGAGCCCAGGAGGGTTCTACCTCTGAGCCATTCTACCCCATCCATTTTTATTTTTATATTGAAAAAAGGTCTTGCTAAGTTGTTGAGAGTCTCACTCCTTTGCTGAAGCTGGCCTCAAGCCTGCAATCCTCCTGTCTCAGCCTTCTACGTACTGGGATTACAGGCATGCGCCACCACATCGGTGACTTTAGTTCACTTTTGATAGCTATCTCCTATGAGGTCTGACGAGTCTTATTAACCCCACCTCTGAAGGTATTCTTAAGTACATTTAGAGCTATATATCTTCGTTTCTCTTTCTATTATGCAACACCATATTGCTTACTGTACTAATGATAGAAAAAAGTTTTTTTTAAAAAATAAACACTTTCCAATCTTTATTATTGTCTACTAAGTATGCATTTTGATTGCTTACAGCCTTCTCTATATAGAAGTGGAGAAGGAGTAAATGTGATTATTTCGTCCTATGCAGCTGCTGAATCATATGTAAGAAGCAAACGAAGATATTTTAAGCAATGAAACACGTAAACAACATCCCTCGGTCCTGCAGCTCACTGTTATCTTATTTCAAGCGTGACCATACTGAGGAAAGAAATGCTGAGACGATTGATCAGTATTCTTAATGACATTTTTTTTTTTTCTGATTTCCGGCCATTTTCCTATTGCTCTTTGAGCTTCTCTCTCTCTCTCTCTCTCTCTCTCTCTCTCCCCCCCCTCATTTCTCTCTCACCACCCCCCCTCGTCTCCATATTACTCTATTTGCAGTCTGGCAAAAATTTGCAGAAAAAGTATCCAAGTGATGGGCTCCCAGCAGGCGCTGGATCAAACGGGCCTTGTTCTTCGGCCCTTGGGAAGTCTGCATGGATCAGAGGAGTCCAGGGGCTACCCTTCAGATGACCTGGAGGAGAAATGCAGAGGGCACGCACAGTTTCTCTCCACGGATAAACAAAGTAGAGTTGAGATATTTTTGTTAGCATGAATAGAGGAATTTATTTCCTATCCATGCGGCCTGTCTGTACCTTTGATTGAAAGTGGCACGGAGTAAATCTTGTCTAGTAGATACTTCAGAAGAATATTATTTAAATATCTAACTGCATTAAGGTAAATGCTTTACCTTTTGATCTTGGTAGAGATGTGCTGGTTTCAACTGCATATAAGATACAAGGGGAAATATGTATGTCTCCAACCACATGCAGTTTGACGAGGTCCCTGGGAGCTTGGTTTAATTTTAATTTTTGCCCATAGATTTTATCAGTGTCAACCTGGAAGTATTGTACTTGGTGAAAAGTATACTGATATAAATCTCGTCTACTTGTGCAATGCTGAATGATTTATTTTATATTTCATCTGATCTTCATGAGGGTTACAATTTGGCAAACATTTATTGAACATTTATTTGTAAGTGGCATTGTTTTAGAAACTGGGAATATAAAGATGAACTGGTAGAACCACTCTCTTGACAGAGTTTAATATTCAGTAAATTAGCAAAAGTTCATCGAAGTAAAAGAAAAAGAAAAATGGACTAATTTTTTTTTTTTTTTTACTGAAAAGATTCAAGCCAGAACAATTTGGCTATTCAGGCAATCTCACAGCCTATGTATCCTTCACCAAGGTAAAAAGGAACATTTGCCAGGCACAGTGACACACACTTGTAATCTCAACACTAAGACAGGAGGATCACAGGTTCAAGGTCAGCCTTAGCACCTCAGCAATTTATTGAGACACTCAGAAACTTAATGAGATCCTGTTTCAAAATAAAAAAGGATAATACCCTTGGATTCAATCCTTAGTATCGAAAAAAAAAAAAAGAATGCTTGATTTTTTTTATTCTGGTCTCTCTCTCTCTTTCTCTCTCTCTCTCTCTCTCTCTCTCTCTCTCTCTCTCTCTCTCTCCATATATATATATATATATATATATATATATATTCATATAGCTTGTGTAGGGAGTTCAATTTTATAAATATCAATGTTATTTTATTTAATAGCATAATCTATAAACATGTGCATCAATACTTAGTGAGTCTGCAATAGTACTATAATACTTTAATTCTCTATGGAAATATCTATTAGGTTTATTTTTCATATTGTAAGGGAGCACATAATACTTTTTAGATGTCACTTTATTTTGCTTACAGAATACATCTCTCAGGAGATTTTATTACATCTCCAAATAAATGTCCACTTCTATTTCTCCCAGAAAAGAAAATATAATTCCAATTCTTCTATTTCTGATATAAAAGAATTTAAAGATTTAAACTTTTTTTTTGGCTAAAGAGTTTGAGACACTAAGCCTTAGAGCACATTAGGAAATTATTGACAATATATTTATTATGCATCATATAGTTTTTATGTTACTAAATTTGCCAGATAAAATAGTTCACACATTTTGGACCTGTAGTCTCATGACATAGGGTGAAATTAAGATTAAAACCACATAAAAACCGAGTTAAGGTTGATATTTTGTGAGTGGCAGATGCAATTTGCCTATAATTTTATGTATATGTGATACTTGGAACTATTTGCATATTTGCGCAAGCCTTCTCATTGAAGTCGGGGTGAAGTGTGGCTTCTCACACAATCACACCATTGAGTTTCCTATCTGTAAGGCCAACACTTAGTGGAAAGGTCACACATTAATTTTGAAGTGACCTGTGCATACATGGGGATTAAACTAATTTAGGATACGGTTTTCAAAGTGCCCATTGTTTCAGGTCAGTTATTCTCATAATGATCCCAGCATATCTCTCTTCTGAACCACACCTCAGCACTGCTACCATCCTCCAGAACGTTCTGTTCTGCTTTCTGGTCCTGACAGTTTAGGCATTTAAGTAACATGTTTTAAGAGAATTTAGAATCTCAAGTTTTTCTTTAAGTTAAAGCATTATATTACTTTTGGGGCTTATTTTTAAGGATTCTAGTTAATGAAAACATTAAAATTATAACAAGACATTTTGAGGATTTCCATGAAAAAGAAAGGCGCATTGAATTGCATTCTATTTATTAAAGGATCCAGAAGTATTCACAACATTACAGGAAAAGAAACCTCAGTAGAATGAGCTAAATGTTAGTGTTGGGTAGTGATAATAGTCACCTCTGAGATACTTTTCCTAAGGGGAAAGAAACCAACATCAAATGATCAATCTGACATGGTAGAAAACCAGGTAATAATTTACATGTGCCTGTTTTGGTGTAATCTTTCAGTAAAACAGCTCAATCAGCCTAACCTGGAAGAAATCCAGAATTATATGCTCTTTTAAAAATTCATGTCATTTAAAAATTTTAACACCTTTGTTACAACCATAACAAGGCTTAACAGGAGTCCTTAGAAAGCTTGTCTCTATGAATGGCTAAGAATTATTATTTGCAATGAGTAAATTGGTTATAAATAGATGCATGTGTGATGCAGTAGGGATATTAAGTAAATGTGTTCCTTTAGGTTAAATTTTAATTGTGCTTGTGCCATTAATTTCCCCAAACAAACAAACAAACAAAAAACTTGCTTTAATGATACTATGAAGATAAACACCACCAGTTCCCATTGAAACGATCACAAAATCAGAGATATCAGCACCCAATGCAGCGAAAGCTTAGTGTCTCATAGTTAGGAATTCAAAAGACTTGAAATAAAATAACAAATTTTTGTTATGAAGGTCTCCTCATATTTCTTTTGTCATTTTCCCCTTAGGAGTAATTTCCCCATTGTTTACGAGCCCCACCATCACTCCAGCGGACGTGCACCAAGCTGAGCGCCACTATCCTCTCTTTGGGGCCATTGACTGTCTGGCTCATCTCTTCCCAGTTGGGTGGCAGGGAGGTGGGGATAGCTGCATGCTTAAAAGCTCTTTCAGGATCTGCAGGAGGGGATAAAAGCCATGCAAAAGCCAGGACATATATTCACCTGACCTTAGGGCAATGGGGTGAAAATAAAAAATTCAGATTGTATGCATACATGAAAATAGCCTTTAGAAAGGAAAAAAAAATAAACACTTTAAAAGTAGAAAAACTTATCTTTAGTACCGTTGAGAATTGTGTAAAAGTGAATTTTTTTTCAACTAAACGCTTCACACACTTTCTTTTTCTGCAGCTACATTAGATAGTAAAAAAAAAATCACAGTATTCTTTACAAATCTAAGAGAGGGTCTCAGGATGTTTCGCTGTTCTAATAAAGGATGAAGAAACACCTTGTTTAAGAAGCAGAATTTCTGGAACGTGATCTTTTTTTAGCTCAAGTTTCCATATTATGACCCATGTTGTAGCAATGTCTATATTTTTTTCAGTGAACTTTCTAGAAAGGATTTCATGGAAAGGCATTTTTTCCTGATGTGTTTTTTCTAGTATGTTTTTTTTTTCTAGTATTTGACAATTTTATGTGGACAAATGCCAATAGTATATGGACCACCTATGCATAGATGGCCCGTTTACTACTTATGACTTTAATCATCAAAGTGTGCCCTGGACCAGCCACATCAGCACAGGAGAATCAACATTACCTCAGAACTTGTTAGAAATGTAAGCTCTTGAGCTCTACCCAGGACCTATTGAATCAGAAACTCAAGTGGGGAAAGTGGGGCTGATCAATCCTTGAATCACTCTCCAGATGATCCTGATGCATGCCAAAGTTTGTGAACCACGGCTTCACACGATGGGCTTGGGCCATGGGGTGTCATTTCTCAAGAAAACATTAAATGGATATAGCCACTTTGCTAGTACGCTGCAAGGGGTGTTCTATTTGGGTGAAGCATTGATTTAGAGAGCACCAGATTTCTTTCAATTTTCAGAAAATAAGAGTGTAAATTTCCAATTGATTTCTAGGCAGTGATGATTATGTGAAATTTGCATAAATATTTTCTAAACACCAGGCAGGTCTCTAAAAATGCTGGTTAACACTCCCAAAAATGGACATTTCACAAGAAAAACCACAGAGTAGAATTTTCAACCCATGCACTATCTTCCAGATGTTTTGGTTAACCCTTTGGGATGTAGCTCATTTCAAGGTCTATATAGTAGGAACAAATTGTACATTTACACAGCCAAGGACTAACTTAATTCCCATAAGAACAGAGCAAGGCTTTTATGTTTGAGCATGTCCTGTGTTCTGCTACTTTGGCAATGAGGTATTAATAATGACACCTTAGTAGCAGTAGAGTCATACTTTCACCAGATGGGTTACACAACTCAAGACTGTGTGCTTTGGCTATGTTTAAAAGCTCTTGCTTAAGAAGATTAGAAATGAGGTCAGTTGGAACTGCCCATAGATGATGTCATAGATTAAATATTTTCTTCAGCTTGGTTGGCACTTATTCAGGAAATATTCTGGGGAAAAAGCCATGTGTCGACACGTGTCTGCCTGTTAAAAGTGTGTGTGGAATTCAAGGAATACTGCCAATGCACCAAGCAAAAATTTGATTTATAAATATAAAGTGAGGGTTGATGGCATCATAGTCTATAGTCAATGAAAGTCTTTATTCTCTGTAAGTGCATTTGATTTGAAACTATTTTTTATGA
Organism: Graphiurus murinus; assembly: GCA_004027655.1. Taxonomy (NCBI): domain Eukaryota; kingdom Metazoa; phylum Chordata; class Mammalia; order Rodentia; family Gliridae; genus Graphiurus; species Graphiurus murinus. The sequence continues at coordinate 49,332 of PVLC010004293.1, forward strand.
GTTTTAAATATTGACTTCCTATGAGAAGTCAAGAAACTATAGAAAGGTCACTCAAATGAACAGTATTTGCTATAAAACTCATAACTTTTGGGGAGCAGGGAGCAGGAAGTCTAAGATGGGTAAGCAGAAAAAAGGAAAGAGGTAGGAGGTGAAGCGGATTGGGATGATTTGGGTTGGTGACAGGAAATATCCTGAGCACGCCCTGTTCTTGGATTGGTGCCACAGAAAACTACTTTAGTTGGCGTGTGCAGGCAGACAGCATGACTCCATTACGTTGACGAACATCTGTTCATTGTGAAGGCACTAGCCAGTGCCAGGTGACCAGTTAGTTGGTTATTAAATGGAGTGTTAGTTTTTTGAAGATTAAATCCAATCTAGTTGTTTAAAATGGTGCCTACAAAAATATTCACTGTGTTTAAAATACAAAAATTAAGCATTACTTTGAGAAGGCATTTGCCAGCAAGGAAAACCATGGAAGTTAGCATCAGGAGAAAGGAAAATCCAATTCTCTTTTTTTTTTTCAGTACTGGGGATTGAACTCAGGGGCATTCTACCTCCGAGCTATACCTCCAGTGCTATTTTTTATTCTTTGTTTGGAAACAGGGTCTCACTAAGTTGCGGAGTGCTTCACTAGGTAGCTGAGGCTGGCCGCGAACCCAGATCCTCCGGTCTCAGCCTCCCAAATGCTGGGGTTACAAGCGTGCGCCACCACGCCCGGCTCCAGTTCTCATTTTGTGACAGCTATTCTTTCCGATGATGCCACACTGTCTAGTTGTAGGGGAGCCTTCAATCCCTGGCAGGTAGGAGGCCTCAAGCTGATGTGATACACTCTCTCCATGAAACTGTCGTTCAGTGAAGGACTGCCCCTGAAGACGACAGGATACTCTGCAGTGGGAGCAGTTATTGACAGTTGCTGACTTTCACTTGAGTTGAAGTTTCATTAGGAGAGACCCTTTAATATCTGGAAGATAACGTCTTCCCGTGTTGGAACAATCAACCTAGAACTGTTGTGTGCACATCAGTGTTTGAGGCAGAGCATACTCCCCATGAGATGTTGTGATCAGTCCGTAGTGGCTGATGGGAAATGAGTGGTTCCACCATTAAATGTTCATGGAGTTATTATAGGTTACTTTCATTGTGGAAATTTACTGAGTTTGATCTTACTTTGAATGTACTTCCTTTTAGGCATAACTTGATCTCCAGAGAAGGTGAATACATTATGTTATGACAAAGAAAATTTGAAACTTAACCATTTCTGTGTACAGAATATCTGGTTATTCCGTTGGAATAGGAGACATGTTTATTCATAGGGATGGATTAGTTGCATCTAAATGGTTAAGTTAAACCGAGAGAAACTTGAACTAGCTTGAATAAATAGAAAGCATTATTATAATGTTACCTAGGAGGTTTTATGGATCCAAAGTGTGGGAACACAGATGGACCTCAGAAAGGAATTGGAAATCTCCCATAGCTTTTTTCTTTTCATGTCTTTGGTTTTCTTTCCACATTTATTTTACTTTTACTTTTTGGAAAACCAATGTGCTGTGCTTCTTAGCATATATGATTGAAGTTGTTTCTCCTTAGTTCATGAATTCACATATAACAATTCTAGACTCTAAATGGATTCCAATCACCAATTTTCAGGAGAGAGAGTCTTATAGGTTCAGATTAGATTAGGTGTCTTTCATCCATTTGTTTTTGGCCAGGGCAGCAACTATGGCTACACATATCTGGGTAGGAGGAATAACAAAGAGCAGGGCCTCTGGACAGGCCTCTCCGGGGGGGGGGGGTGTGCTACAAGGGGTAGGAATTAAATAGCAAATTTGAACTGGCAAATCAAAACAAATAAACAAAAAACAAATGAACAATACTCCCTTGTCCGACAAAACCTTGCTATATCATGGTGACTATGAAATAAAAGACCAGTTAAGGAGCCAGGCATGTTTCTGTCTCTCCTTACTTGGAAGGCTGATGAAACTGGAAGCATAAGAGAATATTTCATGACATCAGATTTGGCACTGATTTCTTGCATATAGCACCAAAAGCACAGACAACGAAAGCACAAATGTAGACAAATGGAACGATATCAAACGTGAAAACTCCTGTGCTATAAGGACAATAACCAACGGAGTGAAAAGTGAATGTATGGAATGGAAGAAAACGTTTGCAAACTATACATATAATAAATGACTAACATCTAGAATATATAAATTACTTCTAAACCAGAACAAGGAGAAGCAAATAAACTGATTTAAAAATGAGCCAGGCACTTGAATATACATTAAGAACAATATGCATATAAAAAGATACTCAAGATCACTAATCACCAGGGATATGCAAATCAAACCCTTGTAAGATGCCATTGTAAACCCAGTAGGATGTCCACTATTGAAAAACCCAGAAAGTAATGAGTGTTGATGAAGATGTGGAGGCACTGGAACTATTGTATAATATTAGTGAAAATGTAATATGGTACAGCTTCTATAGGAAAAGTACACAGGTTTTTAAAAAAATTAAAAGTAGAATTATTACATTGTGTTAGACCATTCATTGCTACTATAACATAATACCCAAGGTAGAATACTTCATAAAGAAAAGATGCTTATTTTGGCTCATGGTTCTGGAGGTACACAGTTGAGGGGCCATATCTGGTGATGGCCTTCTTGCTAACAGACACCTGAGTGAGACCAAGGGTATCACCTGGCAATAGACAGGGAGTTTGTGTGTGTGTGTGTGTGTGTGTGTGTGTGTGTGTGTGTGTGTGTGTATGAGAGAGAGAGAGATGGATCTTTATCTCTTTTTGTAAATGTATCATGATTCAATCATAGGGCACCATCCTAATTATCTCATCTACTTATTACTTCCCAAAAGCCCCACCTCTGAACACCATAGTCAGATTAAGTTTCCACTCTCTTAATTCCTCACAAGGGAGACTAAATTTTTAACACAGGAAACTCAGGGAGATACTTAAAATGTATCCAAACCATAGCAAATATCATCTAGTACTTTCATTCCTGTTAAATATCCAAAGGAATTGAAAACAGGATCTTGAAGACATGTTTGCACATCTATGCTCATTACAGTCTAATTCACAGCAGTCAAGAGGTGGAAGCGACCTAAATATCCATAGACAGATGGATGAGTAAAGAAAATGTGGTATACACATGTAATGGAATATTATTCAGCCTTAAAAAAGAAGGAAATCTTGACACATAAATGAATCTCTTTTTTTTTTGCGGTACTGGGGATTGAACTCAGTGGCATTATACCTTTGAGCTATACCCCCAACCCTATTTTTTATTCTTTATTTTGAAACAGGGTCTCACTAAGTTGCAGAATGCCTCACTAGGTAGCTGAACCTGGTCTCGAACCCGGATCCTCCTGTCTCAGCCTCCCAAATGCTGGGATTAGAAGCGTGCTCCACCACGCCTGGCTCATAAATGAATCTTGAGAAACTTATGCTAAGTGAAATAAGCCAGTCACAAAAAGATAAATATTACATTATTCTACTTATATGAGGCAACTAAAGTAGTAAAACTTTTAAAAGTGGGAAGTGGAATGGTACTCTGGGGCTAGGGCAAGGAGAAGAAGAAAATTGTTCAATAAATAAAAAAGTTTTGGTTTCACAAAATAAAATTTTCTAGGGATCTCTTGCTCAAAAATATGCATAAAGTTAATGCTATTGTATTCTACATTTGGCCCTGTTTCAAAATTAAAAATTAAAAAAAGGGCTAGGGGTGTAGCTTGGAGTTAGAGTGCTCCTGCATTTAATCCCCAGTCTCTCTCTCTCTCTCTCTCTCTCTCTCTCTCTCTCTCTCTCTCTCTCTCTCTCACACACACACACACACACACACACACACACAAATAAAAATAAAAATTAAAAATGATTATAGTCTATTTGTGGTGGCCCATGCTTATAATCCCAGTACTTGGGAAGCTGAGACAGGAGGATGGTAGGTTCAAAGCCAGCCTCAGCAACTTAGCAAGGCTCTCAGCAACCTAGTGAGACCCTGTTTCCGAATAAGAAATAAAATTGGGCTGGGGGTGTAGCCTGGAGAGGTAGAATTACTCTGGGTTCATTCTCCAGTACCACCAAAAAAAAATGGTTATGATGGTAAATTTTATGTTATGTGTATTTTACCACAATTGAAAAAGTAAAAAAGAAGAAATAATTATGGCACAGTTTGCCAATAATAATATTATTAACAAAAGTTTGGCAAAGAAATTGCAACTTCTTTTTAGTTGTGAATGTAATTACATCCTTGTGAAAACAGTTTTTTGCTGATAGCTAACAAAATTTCAAGAAGGCAGGTTCTCAGATTCTTGTGGGATAAATGCTGGTTTGTAAATCTGTAGCCATCAGAAGAAGTTTCCGTTGGATATTCTCTTACTGTTTGACTTGAAGTTGGCATAACGTATTTGACTTAAGTTTGGATGTGTATTGGAATGCTCTGACTTCCATGTGGACATTCAGCAAATTTACTCTGAGAGGCAATTTGGGGCTCCTCCAATGAACGGACACAAATGTGGACTAGTGATTATGAGGAGTGACTTTGTGAAATGTTGCATCGACTACCAAAGTGGACAATACCACCCCTGGGGGATATTGCTGGACAATTCAAGTTCCAGGGGATGATAGTAGCCTCAGGTACAACTGGGGGGCATTGGGCAAAAATAAGGGGTAGCGGAAGCATCCAGGGGTGCTAAGTAATTTTTTTTCTTAAAGGAGGCCCTAATCCAAAAATATTAGGAGCTTCTGTTAGAGTGAAGAGCACCAGCCTTTACTTATTTAATGTTGATTAATTATTTTCATGAGCAATTTTGAGGAGGCTCATTATTTTTTAGAATTTATTTTCAATATGTAATCCAGAGGGGGAAAATGTAACTTGTTTCTTCTTTTTAATTTCTATGGTTGAAATTTCAAAATTTCTTCCTTGGAGATGCTATTGTGTTTGCTCTCTTTTATCACATATAAAGGAAAGAAATCAAATAAAAGAATTCTTCCAATTCAGAAAGACTCAAGGGGCAAGTCCCCTTTGACTTGAGCCATAGGTAATAACAATGCTGTTCTTAGTTTCTTTATCTTGTCTGTGATTTATTCTTTTCAGGAAAGGCAGAGTCCTGGAGTGAATCAGAAGAAAAGGTAGAAATGGGGAAATGGAGTATGTATGATTAACCTGGATTTGAGCTGATACTGTTCTCAGTCAAGTCCTTTTCCCATTAACCAAGTCAATGTAATCTGTCAGAAAACATGCATTTCAGAATTGCTTCTGCCATGAAGCATGGTGATTGGGCATTTTTCTAGGCTGAATAATTTCATATTCTAACACCAATTTTATTATGATTACACATTAGAACATTTTAGTGCTGTTGACTATTTCATTCAAAGTATCTTGTGTGTGTGTGTGTGTGTGTGTGTGTGTGTGTGTGTGTGTGTGTGTGTGTGTTGCTGGGAATTGAACCATTGAACCCAGGGGCATTCTACCTCTGAACTATACCCCCAGCCTTTTGGTTTTTTTTTTTTTTTTTGCGGTACTGAACACAGGGACATTCTACCTTTGAGCTACATCCCCAGCCCTATTTTTTATTCTTTATTTTGAAACAGGGTCTCACTAAGTTGTGGAGGGACTCTCTAAGTTGCTGAGGCTGGCCTCAAACCTGCCATTCTCCTGTCTCAGCCTCCCAAGAACTGGAATTACAGGCATATGCCACCAGGCTGGCAATTCAAAGTATCTTATCTAATTGTTTTATACATATTATGGCCTCAGAAGATTGCTTTTAATTGGTCTTCAAAACTAAGAACCTCTGCTTATCTAAGTTTGTTCCTTTTGTTTGTAGCCCTACGAGGACAGAAGCCTCACTTGCCTTCTTTACAGTTATCTCTTCAAAACAAACGATGCACCTAGTACACAGCTTATGTTGGACAATTCTTTAAAATCATAATGAATTATAAATGAATCTGGAGGATGGTTTTGTTTCCTACTTTGCTCAAAACTTTGAGATGGGAACATAAATCTAAACAGCAACCGATGTTTCCAAAGTTTCAATTAAAATATTTTTTGAGTGAGAGTTTATCTCTTCATGATCAGTTGATTTTTCAGTTCTAAAATGAAGATATAAACTGGATGTGGTGGCGCGTGCCTGCAATCCCAGTACTTGGGAGGCTGAGACAGGAGGATAGCAGGTTTAAGGCCAGCCTCAGCAACTTAGCGAGGCCCTTGACAACTTACACCCTGTTTAAAAAAAAAATAGGGCTGTGGGTGTAGTTCAGAGGTAGAATGCCTCTGGGTTCAATTCTAGTATCAAAGTAAATAAATAATATATAACAAAAATAGGTAAAATGAAAAGGTAGGAAAAGCCAGCATTTTTGAATGCTTGAGATTTGAGCAGACAGCAGAAGGTTGAAATCAGAGAAAGCTGATTGTGGAATGCTTTATAGAAAATGAACATTCAAAACTTATTAGGATGAGCACCATTAAGATAACAGCACAAGCTGAATATGCACTGCTGCCCGGTGAATTTTGTAAAGGAGCTGTTCACTATTTCTAGTTTCTTCTGAATTTCTTCTCTAGCTCTAGTTCCTTGCTGCCAGGGAGCCACAAGGATGGTAAATATAGGTGATGTCAGCCTCTCGAATTTTTATTCCAGTACCTAAAATTAGTAAACTTTGGTGGTACCAGAAAAACAAGTGTGTATTCTTTTTTCCCTTACCTAAATTCAATTTACATTACTCATTGTCTTTGCCACCCTTTAAGCAGAAAGCTGATCTCCCAGGTTCAGTATAAAAGGACACAGCACTTTTATACTTCAATCAATTAAGAAAATATTGACCATTCGACTAGAAGGCATCAGATGCAAGATACAACAAATTTTTAGAAGCACAATTCCTACTCTGAAAAAGCTTACGTCTAGTAGTATGAGAAGGTGTTTGCGCAGAAATGCAATAGCACAGGTGAATATAAACGTAACACCCAGGTGAAGGGGTTAACATCAAACTAAGGTGGTACGTAGGATGTAAAACTGCCCTGAAATCCAGTGTCATGGATGTGAGTGATCAAGAGAGCACTGGAAAGGTAAAAGAACTGGCGGTATTCCAGAAATATGGCCAATTCATGTGTTTATTTTATACTAAAATAGGCTTTGTTTTACCCATATCCCTCTTGCTTATTTTTCCAACTACTTTCCCATCAATATATAAGCCAAAGCACGCCAAAATCAGATTATGTACGGTGTCCAGGAAGAATCTTTAAAAGTCAAGATATATACTAGCATATATTTGTAATAATATTTTATAATCACAATACAGAAAACCACAGTAAACGAACAATTGAGCGTCATTTGGTTTCTTTGCTAAAATTTTCTCCTTCTTTTTTTTTTTTTTTCTGGACTGGAGACTTGTACAGTGTGATGTATTTTCAGCCATGATATGTGATCTTCTGCCTTGAGAGAGTTCATTAGAAATTTTAGCATAATTATTGTCACAAGTTCCCCCTTTTCCTGTCTCACTCATCAGAAACACATAGGGACTTCCTTTTACTGAGTTTAAATATTTCTGCTGTATATCATTTAAGGTAAGAAATTTTCTTATGTCAATCAATATGTTATAATATTAAAAATAGCAAATTGTTCAAGATGTTACTTAATTCTAATATTTTAATTTTGGGGAATGGAAACATGCTTCACTTAGTAATAGATGAATATTAAAAATTTATCAAGGAATCATCATAGAAAGTTGGCCCTCTATGGGTTACAAAAATTCTGATTTCATACACTGGGGATGGAAAATTTTGAAAAAAGTTGTATCTGTACTAGACATGTACAGATGCTTTTCCTCATTATTTCTCTATAGACAATACAATATGACAGCTATTCACGTAGTATTTGCATTGTATAATGTAAGACTTCTAGAGACTACTTAAAGGAAATGGGAAGATATGCATAGATTATATGTTGTGACTATGCCATTTTATACAAGAAATTTGAGCATCTGTAGATTTTGGTGTCTGTGGGGGTCCTAGAACCAATCCCTCATGGATATTTAGGGAAATGTGTATACATGAGGGAGCATATATATACTACATATATATATATATGTAATGTGTATATGTATATACATTATAGTCTCATGTATATCTATATACATATCTCTATAAGGTGTATAGAAAAAAGATTATAATCATATATTATATAATAAAGGATAAATATAGAGGAGATTTGCTACTCATAAAATATGTACATGCGGAGGTAAGAGATGGAGAGATTGATTTACTTTAACCCATTATGTCCCATTGTCATACATATAAGATATCTCAAAAACTTAAATTGAGCAGTTTTATAAGTGTCCCATAAAATGTTATAGGTTTTACAGGTGTTTTGTATATAGGACGACGGGATATAATTGGCTAAGGAACTAGTATATAATCACAGAGGCCTAGTGGGTCCGAAATCTGATATGGCAGGTTCCTGGGCTGGACCTTAGCAAAAGGCTGTAGTCTGCGGGCAGGATTTCTTCTTCGCTGGGGGAGGATAACTTTTGTTCTGTTAGTCTCCAGTGTTGAATGAGTTGCAGGGTTATCGGCCCTACCCAAAGTTCATGCATTTAAAATTTAACCTCATCCAAAACACACTATCCCAAAACACTCAGAATAACATTTGGCCAAATATCTGGGCACCATGAGCCACCCAAGTTGACACAAATGATTAAGCATCATCCAAAGCTCAGGCTGCAGTTCTCCCTTACCTCCTTCGGCACAGGTTCATCTGCAGAGCCAAACAGCACCCTCTTCTCCCTGGGCCTGTTCTTGGGAGCTCACCTATGTCTGCATACCAGTATCTGGTAGTGAGTGGGCAGGAGGCCCTGCGACTGGCCCTGACCAACTGGACTTCAGTAGTTATAACTAGCTGCTGCAAACAGAAAAGACCACAGCTTGTGACAGAGCGCTTGTAATTCTGTGTATTCACTCTGGCTCTGCCACCAGCTTGCCGTGGGAGGGTGAGTAAATCGCTCCTCTGGGCCTGAGTTTCCCTACTTGGGAGATCACAAGTTTATAACTTGAAAAATGCCTTCCATCTGTGACATGACACATGACACATCAAACATGTCACTAACACATCACACTTTGTCCTTCACTACTACGGGCAATGAATCGGAAATGAATCTTTTTTTTTTTTTGTAATACTGGGGATGGAACCCAGGGGCATTCTACCTCTGAGCTACAACCCCAGCCCAATTTTATTATTTTATTTTGAAACAGGGTCTCACTAAGTTGCAGAGGGCCTAAGTTGCTGAGGCTGGCTACAAACCTGCGATCCTCCTGTCTTGGCTTCCCAAGTACTGGGATTAACAAGTGTGTGCCACCCCACCCAGCTGGAAATTATTCTTTTATTGAGATTAGCTATCGGCAAAATCTACTTTGACTTAAAAATCATTTAATGCTTTTCTTCATTTAAAAGAGAACTTATGTCATATGACTATTGGCAATTAATATAAAAATCTTGGAAATTTAATTTCAGGTGTAGAAGCAATTTGCTAAAACTGTTATTATCAAATGTCAAAAACCATTGAGTGAGGCCCGTCTTCTGTGTGTTACAAAAAGTGCAATCCATGTCTCCTTTGCAACTTAGATTACTGTCAATTAAGGTTTAAGGTTTGGCTCTTGAAATTCAAAGGAGCGATGGGGTAATATTTTGAATTTTTAATATACAACCCATTTGAAGTCTCTTCAGAACATAAATAGCAATCAGGAAGAGAGGTGTGATTTTCTTTTTCCTCACTTGTAGTTCTCTTTTTGGACACTTTCTTGCATTCAGCGATTCTTCTTGGTCTATCCATACTTTTTGGATCCCATTACATTTCCTTCTCAAGTTGCTTAAAATGCTTTACAGAAAATGAATATTCACACTCCTGACATTTGCTTTAGATAAATAAAACAAGTATGCTCCTTCATGCAATCTTACCAGACTATATTATGCAATGTGAGTAACTGTACAAAAATTTTTTTGTTTGAATTTCAAAGCTTTATCCAGTATGTAATACTAAGACAATTAGATTTGAAATAATTTCTTATAGTGAGACATTTAGCAAGGTATGTCAATTTTACAAAATATGGAAATGAAGCAGGATGTGGTGGCACATTCTTGTGATCCCAGCACTGGATAGGTTTAGACAGGAGGATGGCAGGTTTGTGGCCAACCTCAGCAACTTTGTGAGGCCCTCAGCAACTTTGTGAGGCCCTGTTTCAAAAATAAAGAGTAAAATAGGACTGGGAGTATAGCTTCACACACACAGAGAAATGTTAGCACTCCAGCATGTACTGATACACAGTGCTGGATCGAAGACGTGACATTAAGATTTCTGTAGTATTGCACTGTTCAGAACTCCATTCATGAAACGGACTTTATGAACTCCACGAGGAAATGAGCTTTGCTACTTCAACGCTCCACCTCGTGCATTTTCATCCTCACATTTCTCATGGTTGGGCATCTTCTCCATTTCAGACAGATTATGCATTTTCCCCACTTCATACTGTCCTTGTAAATACACATCCTAAACATTGAATGTTTGCTGTAGATATATTTACAGCTATGTGCATATAGATAAAGTATGATACAATCTCAAATGGAAAATACAGTTCATTAACTGCTAGAATACTCTACTACTTAAAATAGTTCCTCTAGTTGAACTGGACAGAAAATATGATTTTTCTAAGATCTGATTCTTCCCACTGAAATATTGTTTGTTGGCATGGTTTAACCTGTTGACTAAGGTGTCTGATTTTGAGAGAATCTAATTTTCTCTAAAATACAAACACTAACAACAACAACAACAAAAGAGTCAAAGCTTCGGGTTAATGTAATTAATTCTAGAAAAGAACAGTTTGTAAATAAATATCATTGTCAAAATATAGAAATATATCAATTATATGATTGAGGAAATAGAGGTATGCTTTCAAGGATGTAAGATAATCTATAGAAACAAAGTCATTCTTATTACTACTCTGATTTCTTTCTGATCTCTTTTTCAAAAAATTCTCAGTGGTTTTACAAAGAACAGAAATCACAGGAGAGGGAAATGCCAACCGTTTTAGTTTATACATATCCAGGCTGCATGTTTCCTTGTCTTGAGTTCATGGAGGCAATATCACAGCATGTCCTCTGGATAAAACAAACAAAAGATAACACAGAATACACCAAACTAGAGTAGGTCAATTACAAAAACTTATTAACAAGCAATTAAAGCTCAGTAGTTTTTTTCTTTGTGCGCGTTCCTGTGCAGCACTCAACAGACAGCATGGCATGTTGGACCTGCCCTTTCCCTGGGGGTCATTTACTGGAAACGCCGGAGGAGCCTTGGAGAAGAGTCAGAAGCAATCATAGAATTCATGACAATTTGTTTGGCGTTATAAATTAATAAGTGTTCTCATTGAAACGAGCCCTAATTCTACCTACGTTCAAAGAGAAAAAGATCTTGCTATCAGTGAACCAAACCATAAAGCAATGGCTAACAAAGGCAGGGCTTGCTGTGGTAGTGAACAAAGGCAGAAGCTTATTAATAATGGGCCCATCCTACGGCGAGCCTGGGTGGGTAAACTGCTGCCTGGAAGAAGTCTGTTCATTCATGTGAAGTAAATGAACACTTCCTGGGCACCAGGGTACCATTAGGTGCATTGAAACAACTTATTTACTATGGGCATCCTGGTGCCCTTGAACATCCCACTGCACCTTCGAAGCAGGCATAATAAAATCGTATGGTGCCAAGAAGCCAGACCTTACAAATTTTCGGCAATAGCCTAGTGAAGTGGCAGGGATTCATGGTAGTTAAATCAGCTGGGGCACTGCTTTAGCCATAGCAGAAATGTCTTCCATAGTCTCTGAGAGGCAGAGAAATTAGAGCGAGCTAATAATCCTGGGTGACAAATCGCCCAAGCCTTTCTTTTATGTGTCTATGTGATTTTTCAGGCTTATTTCTTGCTCACTGGGGGAAAAGGAAAAATAAACCAAAGATTTCCTTTCTTCCTTGAAGAAAAAATCAGGGAGGAAGTCGACACTTAATAAAAGCACCCTTTATGGTATGGTTTCTTATTATTGACTACGGAAAAATAATAATTTATAAGCTGATTGATAGCAAGGCCAAAAAGGAAGGAGCCAAGCTTTGTAAAAGTAGACAATCATGGTTTAGTAAATCTCACTCACCTCCACCACATACTTTCGGATCAGCTAGAACATGTTCTATCTAACAAAGCCAGTCAGAAGAGAGATATGTATTTGTTTTGATGTAGTAAGAGTGGTGTATAAATAAGTTAACTTAGTTTTGAAAGAAATGTGCTTTTCTAATAGCTAATTTGGGTGGATGAATAGCTCTGGTGCTTTTTGTAACATTTTGTGTTTTTTTTAAACTAGGGTTTAGAATTTACTCTATTAGTTTCAAAACTGAGAGTGAGCCAAGAAACCTTTGCTCATTTAATACCATGGTTTTATATGTGAATTTATATGAATGAGGAGCTTGTATCTCATATTGAATAGTACCCAAATTTGTCTCCTTATTAAGTGATTCCTCTTTGAACAAGGAAAACTTAATCATTTATTCTTTTCATCCTTGCAAACACAAATTGAAGCCAAACTGTTATACAATGATGTTGGCTGAAATACAAAATGAACACGTTGGGTTCTTTAAAGCTGAGCCATGTTAGAAGTAATCATCTTGATTTTCTGCTAAGCACTAGTCATGCTAATTTCTGTCATCAGCAAATTTGATTAAATTCGAAGAGGATAAACATTTTTTCTAACTTGCAACATTCTTAATGTTTAGAAACAGAAAATTTGTCAACCAGAAATATGCCTTTCCTCACATGAAATTAAGACTATCTCTTTAAAAATAAACCTATAATGAAATTAAATATATGTTCTCACATTTCTGTTTATTTCAAGGCAAAGGGAGTTTGATACTAACCATGTGTTTTTTACTTTCCATTTTTCTGTTGTTCAGCTAGATGGCTAGTATCCTAATTCCCAAGGATGATTTCATCCCTTCCATCTAAATCATTTCAGAATCTAAGACCAATTCCCAAACATCTGGTCTGGAAAGTCAGAAATAAAATCAAACAAAACAGTTTAATTGTTTGTTAAATCTGACCAAATTGAGCCGGGCATAGTGGTGCATACTTGTAATCCCAGCATTTGAGAGGCTGAGACTGGGGGATCTGGGTTCACGGCCAGCCTCAGCTACTTAGTGAGGCACTCTGCAACTTAGTGAGACCTTGTTTCAAAATAAAGAATAAAAAATAGGGCTGGGGTATAGCTTGGAGGTAGAATGCCCCTGCGTTCAATCCCCAGTACCACAAAAAAAAAAAAAAAAAAAAAAAAAAAAAAAAAAAAATCTGACCAAACTAGCCAAATATTTAGTTTTATTTTTAACAATTAAATTGATAAATTGCTTTTGCAATATTTGAAGCTGGCATTTTCCCTTTTATTACAAATCCTGAAAACCAAAAGTAAGTATAACTCAATTAGAGTTCATTCGGAAAGCAACATACTGAAGACATGTGTCTGGAATATTCCAACATGTGCTGATAGTAAGAAGCTCACAGAGCTGGTCATGGAGACTGCACGTGGACAGTAGTCTCTAGAACCAAGTTAGATGTGATTTCTTGAGCCTTACTGGCACTTTATAGTAGACAAAAAGTAGATATCTACATCATTTAACTCAGCTTTTTTTTTTTTTTAACATCAGTGGCATTATAATAAGTGCAGACATCCCTTGTTGACGTTCATCAAAATGCAAAGGCCAGAACTCAGAGTGGCAATTGGGGGAAAAGATAACCAAACTTGCATTTTACATCCCTTGTGGAAAATTAATATGCAGGTGATTTACTTGTTAGGGTAGAAAAGTAGTAGTTTATCATTTTAGAATCAACATGGAAAGCAGACGCTGCCATTTCATAAAATAAACATGCAGTGAAAGGGTAACACACACATTAGCTGCAAACTGAGTCTGCAGCCAATGCAGCATGGTGGGAAGGAAGGCGCGGTACGGTGTGATGTGTGACAGAAGCCATTAGCCATATGGCTCAGTGCAAAGAGGGCCTCTGTGGCTGAATAACAGTTGTATCTTATATGGTTTATTAAATAATTATGCCATGACAAGTGACACTTTTGTAATTATTGGCTGTTTTAAAATATTTTCTTTTATCTGGCTGCATTTACCAGGTTGAGGGATGCATGTTCTATCAGATTTCCAGGCTTCGTCTCTGCTTTGGATTATAGAAAGGGAATCGGCTGCCATATTGAAAATTTAGGGCACTTTTTTTTTTTTTTTATTATGCTGTGTATCATCAAGGTATGCCACAGGGCATTTAGAAATATAGGGGCACATTCCTCTCAGCGTTGCTTTTTCTACCTGCCATCTGTCAGGGCAGATACTGAATGAGGTCAGAAGTTGTGATATTTTAATGTGATTTCCACAAAATGAGAAAGCGATGTACTAAGACATTCGAGCAAAAAGCCAAAGGGAAAAAAGTCAGTAACATATCCAGACAATTTGTTATATGGTGCTGTACAAACTATTATTTGGACTTGTTTTTGTTTTAAACTGCAAACAATACTCTGGCTCATTTCTATTTATAGTAACTTTTCCTCGAAGGGGCTGTTTATTGCATTCATTTCTTTATCTCCAACCTATAGCATTTGTCAGGAGACATGTTTTCTTAACTAGTCAAACTATCCCGGTGTACACTTGATAGTTACTTACCTGTATTGTGCTGGTTCTGCCAGGTGGGTTCATCAGAGGACAGGCAGGGATATCATGGTTCATGTAGTGAAATGGCTATAATTGAAACATGTCCTCCATGGGACCACAAGACAGCTTCATCTGCCACCAAGAGGTACATTGTAGTTCAAAGAAGCACACATGCTTGCATTGACTCACTTTCTTATCTAATTGACTTATGGTATCATTAAAAAAAATGGGTGGTACATTTTCATTCACAATCAGCTTGAAGATATTATAATTTTGAAAATTTAGAGCTTATAAAGGATGCTTGTGTAAAAATACTGAGAAGTAAAGAGAATCCAGCTACAGTATTGACACTGCAGAGTGGTAGCCATGGGTCTTACTATGAAATTATACTGACATTTCTCTTCCTCCTACTTAAAGGCTGAAATAGTATTTTTTATATCATGAATATCTCACTTTTGAAAGAACTGCTTTTATTCTTATTGTTTATGTGCAATATTTTAAATATGCTCCTTTATGCTAAGACCTCCTTAATTGTACTCAAAGAGGAAAAACAGAAAGAAATAAAGGAAGATCATTAGGATTGATTTCTAATCTAATACTTCTAGTATTGTAGTATCCTGACAGAGGACTATGTTTCCTTACACCCTATCTGTCACGTTGGGTGGGGCGGTCTGTTTTGTTCATTGATATTTGGGGCAGAAGTCTTTAATAACCAACATGTGACTTACCACAGTATTTCCCTATTGACATAGTGGCCAGGGACATTCCAGATGGAAAGGCTCCTTCAGCCTCAGTCTCTGGAGGGAAGATGACATTGAGCAGAGTTTTGTTTCTGGAGAGTGTTCCAGATCTGAGTAGACACACAGCACAAGGGCAAAGTAAATCCATGTGGTTGAAGCTACCAGCATTCTTGAAGTTGTTCATTATTGTTTGCTACTGGCTAACAAAATGTAGATCACCGTTATCTCCATCATTTCACAAATACCAGCAACAGGACGAGGTTAACCCAAGACAATATTTAAAAGTAATTCAGTAAGTAATATTAGACAAATAAGAGTATTCACAACATCCTTCCTCATTTGTGAGTTCATGGTGAATTACTAGAGTTCTCCTTGGCATTCTGGGGACATGGGTGGAGTTGGGACAGTTGGATAGTTTTAACCCTCTTTTCCCTCATTTCTGATCTTGAGCAGTTTGGCTGGTGTGTCCAAGTGAATCTTACAAATGTTATCATTTTCACGTGGTGGAATAAAGTTTGGAAGCACCGTGGTTATGCACTATGGCAAAAATCATGCTGATAATACATGTGAAGAATCAAAAGTTTGGCCAGGTGTGGTGGTACATTCTATAATCCCAGCACTTGGGAGGCTGAGATAAGAGGATCTCGGGCTTTAGGTCAGCATCAGCAATTTAGGGAGAGCCTCAGCAACTTAGATCCTGTTTCCAAATAAAAAATAAAAATGATTGGGGGTGTAGCTTGGTGGTAGGATGTCCCTGGGCTCAATCCTCAGTACAAAAGAAAATAAAAATGAAAATGTTTTGGAAATATTGATTATGAAAAAGCATTTAAGGAGAAAGTAAAGTAATATTTAAGGCTTGTTATCTACACATTGATCAAATTTACCAATAATTTCTAGCTTTCCCCTTTACTGGCTTTATATACATATTTGCCAATTCATCCTTTCATCTAGTTATCTAAGTTTTTGCATGTCTGCTATATGTTATAAGGACTGCACAAAACAATAAAAAGATGAACAATGCCTTGTTTATGATCTCTCAAATCACCAAGATTTTCATAGGAATCATCATTAATTTCAATAAAATGTAATAAGTGATATTACAAGGAAATAGTGTGTGCTGGGTATATAATTTTGCATAATCTTCAAAGGAACTCAGTGGGGTAGATCATATTATCTTCATTAGATAGATAAGGATTTTTAGAGAGCTTAAATGATTGTTCAAAGTCCTACTAGTAAAAAGTACAGAAAATATTTAAATACAATATTATAAGGGAAAAATATTTGCACATGCTTAAAGACTACTTTTGTTTATATCATTGTCAAAGGTTTCCAGCCAAGATGGTATCACCCTTGCTTACCAGCAAAACTTAAGCATAATGTTGGAGATTGCCTGAGCTTGAGGTTGTATTCAAACTCCCTTCTAGACAGTAACTCCTGCTCCCAAACACACACACACACACACACACACACACACACACACACACACACACACACGGCACATGTAGATGTTTACCAACAAATAAAAATATTGTAAGGAAACAAACTATTCAGATAGACTTTTTCCTTTTCTTTCTTTCTTTCCTTTTTTTTGTGTGGGATCGGGTTGAGTTGAGCTAAGGAGATTAAAATTTGACTTAGTGGCTAATAGAATTTTAGCCTTATGTGAAATGTTTTATTTTTCAAGAATAATATATTCAGGTAAAGACTATGGACTTAAAGTTTACCTAAAGAGAAAGTTATTTCACTTTGCTAAATGTTTTTATTTACGTGTAAACCTTGATGCTAGACCTTTTCAGACAGCCTTTTGCTTCAGAGAATCCTTGATTCTAGGTCTGATTAGTAGTGGATTTCTGCCTTGCATTATCAATAAAAACTATGGTCCATTATTTGTCACTTGTAAAACAAGAGTAAGGCTTAGGTTG
The DNA here is from genome assembly GCA_004027655.1 of Graphiurus murinus. NCBI lineage: Eukaryota > Metazoa > Chordata > Mammalia > Rodentia > Gliridae > Graphiurus > Graphiurus murinus. Next base: position 66,728 of record PVLC010004293.1, read on the forward strand.
CAAACAAAGTTTTCATGGTTCTGATGTTGCATTATTTTTTAGCTTTTGAAACTGCTGGAGTTGCTAACAGGAAGTTGATCTAACCTTATTTTAGGGATATGTATTGGTAGTAATCGAAAATCTGTGAGATTATATTTAAGACCACATATCCAGGGACAAAAATCACAAGTACAAAAAGTACAACTGTCTTTTTGCTCCCTTTTTGGGAGATTTCTCTTGTGATACATTGGGCTATCATTGATTTGTTGATCAAAATACTTTGGGAAAAATTGAGTCTGTTTTTCAATGTATGATATATTATTCCAAGTGATTTAAAACAATGCTTACTGGCATATGGAATGAATTGTGGCATTGAATATTCATACTATCAGATTATATGCAGTGCTTGATTCCATGCTTTATTCTCATCTTTGTATTTCCGTGTGTGTGTGTGTGTGTGTGTGTGTGTGTGTGTGTGTGTGTGTGTGTGATAAGTGACAGAAAAAAATACTGGATAACAGATGTCTTCAATTTCTTCTCTCATCCTCTAGAGATGTGAAACATGGGAAAATAGTAAATTAATGCCTTTCTTAGTTTAATGAATGAATAGTAATATAAAGTAAAGGAGAAGAACAGAACTAGGGAATTTACCAGACATCCTGGAGGTAATAAATTAAAGTTACATATTCAACATCTATATCCTGACATTTCCTAAGTAGTTCTAGAAATCCTAAGTAGCACCCAAGAATGATATTTGGTGTTACACACAAGGAAAATGTCTTTATTCACAAACATATGCTTAAATAATAGAAATAAGAAAACTCTATTTTAGCAAAAAGTTGGAAGTTCATGACGAGTTGTATAAAGCTTCATACACTGGCAAGCATTACGTGCTCTCTTCCTTCTCTTCCCTATTATAAACAACCTGATTTCCATCAATGAAAGTGGCTGGCAGAGACTGCTGAACCAGTTATTTTATTTTATCAGGCATTTCTAGCAGAGATATGATTTTCATTTTTGCCAGCATTTGTAGTGTAAATGAAGCAACCTATCGTAAAATAACATTAGGAAGATCAAAGAAAGCAATCCCAACTATCAAGCCAAAATCATTCTGGGAATTTTTTTTTTTTAAATTATGGTTAATAATGTAATCAAGCCAGAAAACCTGCCTAGAAGTTGGAGTTATAGCAGAATTGCTGCTAATAATACAAGGCACCTAATTGATAGTAATGTGGCAAGAAAGTTATGGACCCATGAAGACAAGGGACTAATAAAATATTTACAAAGAGGCATATAGTTTTGGAGTACTATGTATATTTTCTCAGAAGACAAAACAAAACAAACCAGGGCTGCAACTGAAGATTTAGAATTAAGGTAGGAAGAGAGAAGCATAAAAGAAAGAAAACCAAAGGGCCCATTTCTTTTTTAAAAACAGTATCTTTGATTTCATTCTTTCAAGGCCAATTACTTTTTGTCCCCTGTGGGAGGAGAAAAAAAGACATTCTTCTTCTTAATAGCAAAATCATTCTAAGACTTTTCTGATTCATTTTATATTTAGCAGATTACAGCTTTAGTCATCAGTAGGAAAGAGCCGCAGAAACTGACAGACCTGAAATCATGTCCTTTGATTGTAATTGACAGAAAAAGCATTTAAGGAAAAGAAAAAAATATTTTATTCATCTTTGATTACACTGTGATGTGATTTGGTGACATAATACAGCTGGAGACTGAGGCAAGAAAGGTACTAATTCCTACTTGAGGATTTGACATGATGTAGCCTTTAGTCATCTTACCAACGCAGCTGACTACAATAGTCTCCTTGATGGCGGCTAGACAAATAGATACACAGAGCATTAGAATTTAAAAGGCGAGTGGCTCTAAAATAACATTTCTCAAGGCAATATATTTCAGCACTAAATGCTTGACAACTATGCATTTGACTGGACCTGAAATTAAATGTATTCAATTTAAACATTTTATGGCACAAAAATACCCCAATTTAAGCAATACTTTCTTAAAATAATGGAAAATAAATGGTTTATGTTCAATTGCTCTTTAAGGAGATGCATGCTTTAAAATATATATATATATATATATATATATATATTTATATATATATATATCAGTTACCGTGAATGTATACTTCAACCCACCCATATTAGTTGGGACTTTATTTTTATACTTAATTTGATAGTTCTCTTGACTTCCTGCTCTGGCCCATTTGCTTTTCAGGCAGGATGTTTTCATCAATATTTTGGACATTCAATAAAAGAGGTATACGAAAATATGACTGTAAGTAATGTCATACGGTGTTGAAGTGACACACAGAACTTTGTGCCTATGTCTCTGCCAAGTATTTATCTCATTAAATAAATGTTTATTCAAGGATTTGAATACTAACCCTGAAACTGAGTCTGTCTCTTCAGTGTCATAATGAAAATAACTTGTCTGTGTTCCTTTAAAGTGACTTTCTTAAAACTCAGATTTAAAAGACCTAACACACACAAAAAAATAATGAAAAGTAGATATTTTGTGAAGACATGAGAAAAAAGGAAAATATGTAAAAGGGATTGATATAAAACTAATTTGCTAAATTTTATTTTTAATCAGAGATTTGGAGAATTTTTATTTGTGATTTTTTTTAATCACCTAACATCTATAAGATTACTAGGCAAGGAAAATATTGCTTGGCAATATTTTTTGGTGATTAAGAAAAATGTCTCCTGAATGTCACAAGTGTGTGTGTGTGTGTGTGTGTGTGTGTGTGTGTGTGTGTGAGCCATAAAGAGAATTAACTATACCCAAGAATGATTTCTGATGGAGTCACATTTTCCAAAGGAAGATTATGAATTGTCAGTGCATGATGATATTTATATATGTAAATCAACTATTCAAATCTGCAAGTTAATTGTGTCTAGAAATGTCACACTAATTATAAACTCTTATGCTGTATTTACCTGAATGCACCTAAAGCTGTTTCAAACTAAAAAATTCAACTTACAGAAGGTTGTTTCAGTTATCACAAGTGGACTCTATGAATCATATCTTAAAGAGCAATATAGATACCATCTACAAAAATCCAGGTGCCAGTCAAAAGGCCATTCGACCTCCCACAGAAAAATATGTTCAATGTTCTTCCAGCTAGCACAGAGTTCTGGATTGCCTTGTTGCAAAGAGTCTAAGAACATATGCCTCATCAGAAGAACACTTTGAGTTACTACTTAAAGGAACTTACATGAAAGATTCCAAGCCAAGTAAGAATTATAGACATACCAGTTCTTCCTATGCCAATCAATCAACTTCATTCTGTGCATATATTTGTTCTTAATGGCAGATAAATAACTGTGTGTATGTGTGTGTGTGTGTGTGTGTGTGTGTGTGTGTGTGCACGTGTGTGTGTGTGTTTTACTGGGGATTTAACCCAAGGACATTTTGCCTCTGAGCTACACCCCCAGCCTTATTTTATTTCTTATTTTGAAACAGGGTCTCACTAAGTTGCAGAAGGAGTCACTAAGTTGCTGGTGGTGAACCTGTGATCCTCCTGTTTCAGCCTCCCAAGTGCGGGATTACAGGAGTGTGCCACCACACCCAGCTGATAAATACATTTGAGACTTTTTTTTTTTCTTTTGGTCTGTTTGGGTGTTTGGGTTTTGTTTTGGTTTTGTTTTCATTTTTTATCACTGGGACCATATGGGACTTTCAAGGCCTAATTAACCAATTTGAAATTTCAAGACATAATTGACATACAAGTAGTATCGGTACATGTCCCACATTAGACTAGATGATTTGCATACATTTACATGAAGGGAGAGTGTTAGTCTTTTCATTAATGCTCATTTACATAGATATGTGTATTTTGTATGTATTTGTGTGCTTGCAAACATTTTGAAAGCAAAAGAAGGAGTAAGAGTAGTTTACTTTGTGGGACTCCAATATTCCATTTTAGTTTTTACTAGCTAATGGGAAGAATCTGTTAAAGTATTATTTAAAATATTTTTATTGTAAGTTCATTTAGATTGTCTTATTTTTAACTAAATGGTTAATAGCTTAACTTGTTTGACCAATAGAGTGATTCAATGGCAAGCACTTTATAGAGGTTTTTGCAAATAGTATTTGGGGACTTTAGATGCCAAGCATCTACTCCAAGTTTGTACTTCAATTCATAGTGCACATAGCAGTTACCTCTTGTAGATATCTCTCATATAACTATTTGGGGAAAACCAAGGTGGTTAGAATACTGGACCATTTTCATTAATTAGAAGCATCTTTCATAAAATGTTTATCTGCATTTCTCAAATACACTTCAACAAAAATAGTTTCTACCAAAGCATCATATTCAGCATAAACATTTACATGTAGGAAAAATAGCATAATTTGATTGAGGATAAAATTAAAACTTTATTGAGTTATTTGCATAATTTTTCTATCACCATAATACAACTAACTATTATAGATAAAGCAATGTGAAATGAAGAAGAAATTCATCTATTGACGTATATGTAATGTCTAGTCATCAAAACTTCAGTTAGCATTTAAAAGGGCAGAGTATAGTCTTAATATTTCTATGATTTTTATTTTGCTAACTATTCATACATGAGTATGCATTGGTTAGGAATTTCCCTCCCAGTTAGAACTCACACTTTTCTTCTTTCTGCAGCACTGGGGAAGGAACCTAGGGACGTCCTTCCACTAAGCTGTATCCCAGTCCTGCTTAGTTTATTTTGAGACAGTCTCTAAATTGCCCAGGCTGGCCTTGAACTCACGATTCTCCTGCCTCAGTCTTCCAAGTTGCTGGCATTACAGGCATGTCCTACCATGCCCCGGACTCACACTTTTAAATAAGAATATACATATTTTAGACATTAAATAAAATCATATAAGAAAATTAACCCTCATATAGATCAGTTAACATCTGTAAATACTTTGATTGGTGCACTGTAATTATACATCACAGTTGCAGGAAGATTCAGTGCATGCACATGCCACTTGGTGTATTTCCTTCTGCATCTGACCCTGAGACTAATGATATCTTCACATCAAGACATAACATTATTTGAATTGTTCCTTTTCTCAAACTTCCCTCTTTCCCAACCTTGCTCTCTTAATCCACATCCACTATTCTGTCTCTCTTCTCACTCAGTTAACACTTTTTCAAATGGCTTTTGTACTTTTATTGGTGCATTGTATATATGGATATAACATTATTTGAACTATTACTTCAAACCTTGATTAATTTTCCCTTCTCTCTTTCCTTCTCTTCCTCACACAATCATTTTCTTCACAGAGCTAGAAAAAAAGTCTTAAAATTCATACTGAAGAGCTTTTATACTTTTGAGAATTTAAAAGATATGTTGCTTAATAACCATTGAATATTGAAGATCAGTATTTACTTAAATTTTATTATTAAAAAGTCCTTAGGAATAATTACTATATTTATAATCATATTATATTATTATAATGATATACTCTCCTAATTATAAGTTAAATATTTGCTATTCATATTTATAAACTAAAATTAATTGAATAAAAATTTATAATGAGATTTTTACCTTAAATAACTGATTTGGAAGTAGAAGGGAAAATAACCTTAACACTAATTGCTTAATTTAGTATATTTGATTTCTTAAGATCAGTCCACATAGACTTCAATGGCACGATTCCCAGAAGTTCCAGGCCTGGCTCAGTATGAAGATATTATCTGCTTCACTAAGTTTTTTTGTTCTATTTACTTACATGCAATTATATGCAGTCTTTGCCAGGGACTCAATAAAAGTAATTTCAATATTTGAAAAATTAAATGCTCACAATGAAAGTTGAACTATATATTTAAGGATATTGAAATCTCCTATAATAATTTCCTTGGTGGTTTGCCATTCTAAATAATGATATAAAACATATGACATTCTAAATGTACTAAGTGTTATCTAAATTGTCTTGATGATCATATTTGAGGGAAAAGGTAGGTGGGAAATAAAATTATGTTAGTGAATGCAAAAAATCTTGATTTGAAACACAACTGGTGTGCAACAGGATAGGATGTTAAATATAGTTCAATATCTGAAAGGTAAAAGAGGATGGGCATAAGGAGTAGCCAAGTTATCACTTTTTATCTATTAATAAGAAACTATGTTTTGATCTATCTGGAGAATGATATTGTTATTTTTCTCAAATGGATTAATTTTCAGGGTGCTAATTTCTTTCTAGAAATATGTGATCCTGCACAAAGTCACAAATAAACCCAGTGCTCAGTGACATTTTTGACATAAAAGGAAAGTTGTCCCATATCAAGATCATGACTTCATTTTAAATTAACTGACTGAGAAATAATATTGGAATCCAAAAGCAATGGATCAGTATATATTTATACTTTTAAATGATCAAATTTCCTATGCCAATATTCTTTTTTTTAGATTATATTAAAAATAAATTCTTGAAAATTAAAAAAATGAGATATCACTATAAAAAATGAAATCCTTAAAATTAACATTTGAATGATAAGCAATTCTGGGAGATAATTATAGTTCACGCTCTACATTCAATGCATTTTGATATATGGATAATTACTCCTAGTAATATCCTTTAGTTGAATTTTTGCAACAACAATAACAATTTATTGCAAAATTAATTCCTTGGCACAATTTAACATTTAGTGATGTGAAGTCTAAGTGAATTGATTTTACTACAGATTATTTGTGCTCTGGTTTCCTAAGTTGAAGTACTAATTGGTTATTATAGGTCACTTTAGAACTTAGTTTAAAAATAAATTAAATTGGGTACAAGGTGCATTTAGTAGAAATAGCTTGATATTTTCAGCTCATGAGGTTTTATTTAAATAAAAAAAATGGTGAAGTAATGCAATCATCTTTGGTTATAAAAGTGATGGATGAATTGAAAACATTTTTGAATCAGGTCAATGGTACTGATGATTAGTACATTGTTAATCAAGTTCCTCAGATTGCTATCAAATACTTTAGCTCTTTTGCTCAGGCTGGTGAGAGGATCATGAATATTAAAGAGATTCAAATGGATGTGCTCTCATGTAATATGGAGTATCACAAATGAAAAGACTAAATGAGGGCAGACTGTGACTCCATGTACTGATATATCTCTTAAATAAAGGGGAATACCTAATCCATTTCTTTGCCCACATATAGCAACCAAATAGAATTTCCTCATCTCCTCTTCCTTTCGTCTTCCTACTCCTTCGCCTTTTCCTCACCTCTTCCTTTCTTTTCTCTTTATTTCTTTTTGTAATCACATTGCAAACCAATGAATATGATACATAAAAATATTTTGAAGAATTGATTTATGTAATATTTATTAATATAAATGTGGCTGATAATATATAGAATTTAAAAGAAAACACAAATTAGAAATTATGGTACAATGAATTTACAAAGTTTAAACTGTAGCATGATTTAGAGGCAAAAAAAGATACTGTGGTGTGGTGAGAAATTTCTTCTTAAAAGAGAGATGTGATAATACAATCGTTTACCATTTTATTTAGTAACAATCAAAAATTCAAGAACTTTTGCCACTAGAAATATGATCCTAAATGTTAGAGAGATGTTGGATAATTATACTTATTACTAAGCAAAATTTTGCTTTTTAAATAGGAATGGAAGAAAAACTATCCATAAAAGTATTTAAATAGTTAATTTAGAGTCTTAAGAGGTAAGGTTTGAAGCTGGGCGTGGTGGCTCATGCTTGTAATCCCAGCATTTGGGAGGCTGAGACTGGAGGATCCAGGTTCGCCGCCAGCCTCAGCTGCTTAGTGAGGCCTTCTGCAACTTAGTGAGACCCTGTTTCAAAATAAAGAAAAAAAAATAGGGCTTGGGGGTGTAACTCAGAGGTAGAATGACCCCAGGTTCCATCCCCAGTACCGCAAAAAAAAAAAAAAAAAAAAAAAAAAAGAGAGGCAAGCTTGTTAGTATGGCTCTCTAAATTCATAAGAAATTATGAGGGATTCAAGATGGCATCTGAGTAAAACATCTCTCCTCAGGTGCTGTGAGCTCGAATCAAATCTGCCATAAAAGCAGCTTCTTGATGGAAGAAAAAAAGCGAAATTTGAACTACAACTAAAGAGACCCCAGAAAGCAGACCAGAGAGAGCAAAGGAGCCTGACTGTGTGGCAGTGGCCCCAAGCTGCATAGCTGCGGTGACCGTTGAGCAGCGGCCGGACATGGGGGTCTACTAACACTGCTGCAGACCCAGTGACCAGGCATGGAGTAAGCGACTCTAGAACTCCACATCCTAACCAGGCGTGGATCCTCCCACCTTTCACAGTGACCAGAATGCATGGGATGACCAGCGTAAGCCCCTGTGGGACCACCCCAGCTCACCTCTCCCTCCAGAGCCAGAACAGTGATCAACTGCTCTGCAGAGCTTGAATCAAAACTACTGCAAAAACAGCTTCTTGATAGAAGGAAATAAAAGCAAAGCAGCAAAAGAGTGAGCAAACAATGAAAGCAGCTGAACAGAACCCAGGGAGAACACGGGAGCTAGCGCGCGCCGCAAACCGGCGGCCACCATTTTCCCAACCACCATTTTGCCAGCCACCCAGACCTTCATCGACCTCCTGCACCCACAATGACCAGAAGTGGAGTAAGCAACTACAGAACTCCACACCATAATCAGGTGGCATATCCCCGCAGGATTGATAGCAATCAAGAAGATCTGGGACAACCATCTTAAGCCTGCACCAAAGGATGCCCAGCACACCCCTCCCACCGGAGCCAGAGCAGCAGGGATCTGTAAGTTAGATTGCCCCCCCTCCCTGGGTGTGGGGCCGCTATACAAAGTGCAGACTCAGTCATTCACCCTTCTAGCAATTAGATAGGAACAGAAGTGCTGGAAGAACCCAGTGCACACAGGACATAGAGACCTTTCAGGCACACTGAAAATGCTCGGCATTTAGACTGCACTCCTACCACCAGCAAAGGCAGAGAGAGAGATGCAAACAGGCCCTGTGGAGAGCTCAGAGACACAAGCTTGCAGCAGGAGAGGCATCAGCAGAACCCCCTGCCTACACTGAGAGAGCAAATAAAAATGCCAGAGACACACTCTAAAATTGAAGCTCTGTACTTACAAACTAGCAGGGTTTTGTTTTTGTGTCTTGTTGTTGCTTTTTGGATTTAGGTTTTTGTGGGTTTTTTTTTTTGGTGTTATGTTTTACTCTATTTTCATTTTGTATTGCCTTGATTTATTTATGTTTGTTTGGATGATTGGTTGCTTTGTTATTTCTTGCTTAGTTGTTGAATCTCCTCCTTATCCCTTTTACAAGCTTCCCTCCCTCTCTGCCATCTATATTCTTCTCCTCAACACTTTTACTCTTCTCTTTTCTTCTTCCTTTTTTCCCTGTCTCATATCAAGAAGATCTCAAACTGCCACACTTAAAACTCTACATTGACTACCAGAATCCCCCGACATATCTATCATCTCTAATCTTTACAATATATCACCTCAGCACACTCAACCTCTTATTCCACTGGAACATACCCTCTACTTTACCCTATTCTTGCATTCATCACTGTGACTTCTCACCCAACCCTTACCACTGAAAACAACCTGTTCCTGTATATACCAGGAGACACCTCTAAACCCCCACTGCAGAGATTGGATGAGAAAACTTGCAAGAACAGCAAACATATAAATTAAGAACAGGGAAACCATAGGAAGGAAAAATAGCAAAGAAACAATGAGCCACCACAACCCTTCAATAAAAGATCTCACCAACCCAGAATGTCAGAGATTACCAGAAGAACAATTCAGATCTTTAATACTAGAAACAATACAGGATTTTCAGAAAGAATGTAGGGAGAGTTGGAAAGAAATAAAGGAACAAATAAACAAAGAATCTGACACTCTGAACAGGAACCAAAGAGAAACATTGAAGGAAGTGAAAGATGCAATAACTGAAGTGAAGGCATCAATACAAACTATAAACAGTACATTAGACCACATGGAAAATAGAATATCACTCTTAGAAGATGACCATTCCAAAAATGAATCCATACTACATAATATAGAAAAAAAATTCGACAGTATGAATTGGATATTGATGAGATCTGGGCCAATTTTAAAAGATCTAACCTAAGAATATAGACATAGAAGAAGGAATAGAAGTTGAAACTTATAGAATAAACAATCTTTTCAAAGAAGTAATATCAGAGAATCTTCCAAACATAGAAAGAGACGTTGACACACAGGTACAGGTAACATACAGAACTCCCTCAAAACAAGACCAAAGAAGAGGTTCACCACACCACATAATAATCAAGTTGACTAACGTAGAGGTTAAGGAGAGAATTCTAAAGGCAACAGAAGTAAAAGACCAAGTGACATTTAGAGGTAAACCAACTGGAATCACTCTAGACCTCCGAAATCAAGTCATGAAAACCAGGAAGGGCTGGAGTAATATATTCCAAACTCTGAAAGAAAATAACTTGCAGCCAAGATTCTCTTACCCAGCAAAACTCTCTCTCAAACTTGATGAGGATATAAAAATCTTCCATGACAAACAGAAACTGAAAGAATTTATGTCTTCCAAACCAGCACTGGAGAAAATACTCAGAGATTAACTACAAAGAAGAACTAAGAGGTAAGCATCAGAAACAGAGAAACAATAATTTTCAGGAAGCAAACAACTAAGCAAAGAAGAAGAAACACCACCGAAAACAGAAGTCAAAACTCAAAATGTTAGGAATTTAAAATCATCTCTCAATAATCACACTGAATATAAATGGTCTCAACTCTCCAATGATAAGGCACAATGTGGCAAAACGGATTAAAACCCAGAATCCATCTATATGCTGCCTGAGAGAAACACACCTTATAAACAGATTCCAACAAACTAAAGGTGAAGGGCTGGAGTAAGGTAATCCATGCCAATGGAACTCAAAGACAAGCAGGATATTTATGACATCACATAAATGAGACTTCAAGCATAAGCTTATCAGAAGAGACAAAGCAGGTCATTTTTATTAATAAAATGAACAATCCATCAAGAGGAAAAAACAATTATCAACATCTATGCCCCAAACATAGGTGCAGCTACTTTCATAAAACAAACTCTGTATGATATAAAGACACACATAGATTCCAATATGCTGATAATGGGAGACAATACCTGACTTCAAACTCTACTACAAAGCCATGGTAATAAAAGCAGCATGGTATTGGCACAAAAACAGACACATAGACCAATGGAGCAGAATGGAAGACTCAGAAACAGATCCATGTGCTTACAGTCATACATATATATATATATATATATATATATATATATATACATATATATATACATACATACATATATATGAATATATATATGTATAGCTTCTTGACAGCCTAATCTCTAGTGCATGTCTTTCCTTACATATAATTAGATTTATGCTTTGCTTGCCTTTTATTGTTGATTATCTTGAAGCAACATGGATCTTTAAAACAATAAAAGTGAAAGATTCTGTAGGCACTCAGATAAAGTGGAGAAGAGTCAGTATTTTTGTAATTGTTCTTCTATTGCTTTTCACTGAGCTCTCAATGACCCAGTTCGTGCAGAATAAAATAGAGCTAAAAAAGTAATACTCAGTAATCAAAACCAAGAAGAAATAATCCATGACTAATGAATATTGAAGAAAAAAGGTACAACTATAATCCCAAGTACCAGTAGTACAGCTCTTAGCCTGTTCTTGCTTTTATTAGTTTCATAAATGGTTTAATTGACATTTGAGAAGAGATGACAAAAATTCAGAAGGACTGGAATACCTGAAAATGTTTAGAAAGTTAATATCTTGAAAGTCTTTCAAGAAATGCAATTGGAAGTGACAGTAAACCCTTGATTGAAAACTACACTACTTCCACAAGCAGTATAGCCCAACAATAATTTATTTTGAAATCTGTAATTCACTTTTGACATTATCAGTTGAAACTCTGGATGCTTTCAACTGTAATGATTGGCTCTGAGCTACAACAGGAGATTTCCTGAGAATATTACTTCTTAATAACAGCAGTCAGAGAAAAACAAAGTAAAATGTTGAATCACATAGTTTAAGTCCAAAGCACCCAGTGACATAAGTCAGGAGAGTAATCTATCGTTAAAAACATGCAATTCTTGTGCTACTGATGACTTAAGGGAAGAAAAAGAATTAAAAGAAAATAATGAAAATAATGGTGGGATTTCACTATTTAAAATGGTTTAAAGTGCTAGGTGCTTTAGCTAACCTTGTATAACAAGATATACATATATATATATATATATATATATATATATATTATATATATATGAGAATAATGGAATAATGGTGAAATTTAAATGCTCTGTCCTGGGCCTTTAGATCATTTCATTAAGGTTTCCATGAGTATACTGTGTAAGTTTGGAATTTAGGATGGGGCTTTATTTAACCTGGGGGTTCCCCAAATTAGAGCTCTAGACAAAGTTAATGTGGCCAGTGCTTACCTCACAAGATGATCCTTAAACCGTATTGAAACTTAGATGTGAGTAAAGAGATTTAGATTTCATTTTTCCTGTTTGCAGCAGGATTATGCCAGGACAGACTTTTTGCTAGGAAAGGCCTCCAAGATTGCCTCTCCGTTACACAGGTGATGGGGAACAGGGGCTGAATGCTTAATAGGAGATAAAGTCCCACTTGCGCCCCATTTTTAGTGATAGCTGGTTGAATTTGGAATATGTAGAATTAACATATGTTACTTTGCCGGAAGGACTTCTGTTGAAGAAGTTTTTAGAGCAATTCTGCAGAACAAAAGGCTCATTACTTTTGCCTAATTAAAACGGGGAAGCAAACAGTGAAGCTAAAATAGCAGGGTAGTGTCACATGATGATTCCTTATAAGGACTTTTCTTTTCCTTCTTTCTTTTTTTTTTTTTTTTTTTTTCCTTCAGGCCTCTGGACAGTAACTCTCCACGACTGGGCCCAGTTCCCGTGTTTCCACTCAGCCAAGCTGCACCAGAATGGAAAACCCAACTCCAGTATTTACCAGGCTGTGTCATCTAGATTAGACCATAATCTCCCTCAGATATTAGAGAAAACAGAAAAATGAACAATGGCTGAGGTAAAACACCTGAATACTCTACATGAGGATTGAGGACATTGGAACAGCTTAAGGGAAAAGTTGTGTGCTGATAGGAAAATGTGAATTGAATATTGCTAATGATGTCTTCTCTATTTTCAGAGGCTCAGGAGGTTAAGAACAAGGGGGAGGCAGGCACAATAACTCAATTCAAGGTCGGGAGGAGGGAGAGGATTAATAATGGAAAGGGCAAGCGAAGGACGTCAGGTTAGAGAAATAAAAGAAAATAGAGAGAAAGAGTGCTGTGAGGACCGACCAATGTTTGGGCAGCCAACCTCTTTTTTAAAGCCTCTCCTTTACATGATCCTTAGTTGCAAGACCTAGTACGATTCCAAAACAAGAAAGAAAAGTGTGTTAAATTTTAATTTTGAAGCCAGGCATGCTGGCAAAGGACAGTACTTGCCAGGCTAAGACAGGAGGATCATAGGTTTGAGGACAGTCTCAGGAAGGAGTGAGACTCTCATCAACCTAGTGAGACCCTGTTTCAACATAAAAATAAAAAATAGGGCTGGGGGATGTAGCTTGGAGGTAGAATGCCCTTAGGTTCAATCCCCAGTACCACACATAACACACAAAATTAATTTTGTGTAGTTAATGTTTTCCTTTTGTTTACATACATGATTAAAATGCACAGTAAATACCTCATCTTAATTATCCGGGACTATTTTTTTTCTTTTTATAAACAGTATACATTCACCTCTGGATATATCTATTTAGTAGACCTACAAAGAAACCCTTAGTTGATTAATGACATTAATCATCAATATGGGAAGAAAATCTGCTTGGCTAATTTCAGACCTTTCCTAATGAATCTTTCTTTGCATTTTTAATATTAGATGATGGCACGACCTTCATTAAGAAATGTATGTAGACTGCGGAGGGGTCAACAGAACAGTTTCGCTGAAGAGCTGTGAACCCGCATTTGGTGGCGGCACTTCAATTCTCCTTTGTAAATGCTTCCTCCTTGCCTTCTTTTAGTTTCAACAATCGGTGATTTAAATAGATTTTATTATGCAAAATAAATGTTATTTTTTCACTTATTTTAGGGAATGTGTTCCTTCTCTCTGATGCAAATGTTCTCCCTGGAGGAGGTTTCTTTACTGGTGTAATCATCTTCAAAAATGTTTCTTTGCAGCAAAGTTTGAAAAGTACAAGTGAAATATCATAGTCAGGTATACTGGGTTATAGATCTTTAAATTTTTAAGTTAGCTGGGCATGGTGGATCATGCTTGTAATCCCAGTACTTGGGAGGCTGAGACAGGAGGATTGCAGGTTCAACGTCAGCCTCAGCTCCTTAGTGAGACCCTCTGCAACTTAGTGAGACCCTGTTTCAAAATAAAGAATAAAAAAATAGGGCTGGGGTATGCCTCTGAGTTCAATCCCCAGTACAAAAAAAATTAAGTTAAACATCACAGGGCTCTATTTCCAAACTGGAGTGTGTGCTCTTCTTGTTTTAACCCTTGTGGGAGCTCTGGGTGTTGGAGATTGTAGCATGAAAGTGGAAGGCTTTTTGAGAACATTTATGTTACTCCTTGGGATGTAATTGAAAATAGAATTAGATTAGAACAAATTCACATACATTATGGGCACAGATTATAGAACAACTTGCATTTAAAAAGTAATACAGGAGACTCAGAGAAATTTCAGAGTATCAGAGTTGTCCTTGTCACAGAGACAAATATTTTCCACCCTAAAGGGAGATTGCAGCTGATTTCTCAGACCAGTAGAGATAGAAAACAAACAAAAAAAGTCTTAAGAAATATAAATACTATGGGTAGGCAGGTAATAGGTGACTGTGGCAGAGAAGCATTGATCTTAAAGCCCTGTTCACTTTGGTTCTTGTGCATTGAATTCCTCAGCGTTCAGCCCTTCTCCCCTCTCTTGCCTGCTGACTCAGGCAGACGGCGCAGGAGGCAGGAAGCCTGAGGTTAAGTGGCTTTGACATTTTTAATCTTTAGAGAACACACAATTTCCTGGTAGCTTTCTATTTCATCACACACAAATATCATATAAACAACAAGGGTTTTCCCTGGAATTACTAAAATGGAATGATAATGATGTATGAAACAGACAAGAAATTTAGATTTTGCAAAGGCTGTAGGCACTCTATTGATACTTCTTTTCTCTCTCCCTCTCTCTCTTTCTGTTGCCTCTGCAATTATTCCCTAAGCACATCAATAAAATAGGGAACAACAGCCCTTTTAAGATTTATGAAATGCTTGCAAATATTAAAAAACATTTTTTTCCTACACAGCATTCACCCTCCTAAATTCTTAGGTAAAGATAAAAGTGTTTCTTTTGTTATTTAAATATATTTAAAGCAGGTCGGTCTTCTCAGAAAATTAATATTAATTTCCTTTTTTCTAAATATTAGGACTTCCTTAATCCCATCAAAAAGACGTGCATTTTAAACCTTCTTAATTTTAACAGGGTTATTATTTTGCATTGTAAGCAACTCATGTAAGTAATCTTCAACCTGACAGGCCAGCACCATTAGAGACTGGTTAAATCAAATATTTCTGTGACCTATAATTTAAAGAGCAGAAGAATTCTAGTTCTGATTTACAAAGCTTTTCTGTATCTTGTCTTCCAGGTAATTTTCAACTCACAAAACCAGTGTCGGTTGCTGTCAAGTCTTCTCTTCCCTACACAATCTCTCAGAATTAATACGTATCCTCTGAACGAGAATCTGTTATTAAAGTGCTTTCTTCTCATTCCAAAGCATTATGTGGATTCTCTGCTCTGAACCATGGGCATGGAGCAGAGGCTCGGTCACGTGACGCACGGAGGCTCCTTCCTTCTCTCCTCCTCTTTCCCTCTGAAGCTGCGCAGGAATGTGCAGTGATCCACAGCCACATCTGCTTCCCAGGCTAGCCACCTCTCAGCCTCCCAAACCGCATGCCTTTGTTCTTCTTTCTAATTCATGAGGCTGGGGCTTTATGGCAGTCTCTCTCTCTCTCTCTCTCTCTCTCTCTCTCTCTCTCTCTCTCTCTCTTTCTCTCTCTCTCTCTCTCACATGCACATTTGTCATTCTCTCTTTCATATTGATATTTCCATTTTCCCTTCCAACTTCAAAGTTTCTCACTTATGTCGCGGCTAATGCTAGTCAGAGTAATGTTAACTAAAATGAAATGACTTTTCCTCTCTGTAAAATATGCTGGAGGTGTTACTTTGCTTAGAGATGAGACTGTTTTTCTTCTTTCTTTTTTTCCCCCCTGTTTTTTGTGGCCTCAATCTTGGGGTTTTACTAAAATAAGATAAATGTCTTGCTTATTAGAAGACATTGCATCACCCTGTGTGGTCTTTTCAGTTGAGATTCTTACCAGATCTTGGGGGAAGAGAATGATCCGAAAGGCAGAGTAGCCTTCAGGACTGAAGCATGCTGTTTAGGCTCTGGTATCTCTCCTTATCCAGTGAGATGCTCTAGGCTTATATTTTCCTTCCTCTAAAGCGGCTTTTCATCTTTTATTGAAATGGCTCTAGCAGAAGTTTCTGGTACCCTTTATCAACACAGTGAAACGCTTTCTTCTTGGTCATTAACCTGGCTGACACTGACCTTTGATATTGTCGCTCACACTGAAACTCTCTGCAACTTTCTCCTTCCTGTTCTCTTCCTTCTTTTCTTTCATCTCTATTCTCTTTAGTCTTCTAACCCTTAGTGTAGACATTTCTCAGGCTTTTGCCTAGCTTTTTTCTCTACATTCTTGTATTTGATTGCCTTATCTATATATTGCCACATTAAGACTTTAAAGAGTGTTTTCCTAAATTGATATTATCATCCTTGTATAGCTTCATAATTATATTTATTCTGGCTTGTGACATATTCTTCAAGAACATTCTATTGGCATCTTAGACCCAGAATATTTTCAGACACCACGTTTCTCAGTGTCTTAACTTACAGAACCCATTCCTGCCTACTGTTGCCAGGTTATTCTTCATAATGCAGTCTGATCACTGCCCTTCGCCAAAACTTCTTGTGGCTTTGGAATACCTTCTTCCTTTTCTTAAAATAAGCTGGAATTTCCCTCATTTATGTTTTGCCTTATACTGATTCCTATCAATACCGTCCTTTTTCTGTAATTATGAAAAGCTCTCAGTTTTTCAAAATGTAGCTGGAATTTATTCCATCCTTGATTTTCTCAGTCAAATGCTATCTTTCCTAAAGTGTGGTACATGCTGATCTAATGAAAGTTATGATAGAATCATATAGGTGGAATCATTGTTTTATAAGCATATTTCATTAACATAAAGGAAGATACATTTTTACCATAACTTCATGTTTTTGCAATTGAGGAGCAGTTCACAATAGCTTAAAGCTGTCTTAGATTTGATAAGATACAGCATTTACTTCTCTAATATATTGTCAAAGTCCTTGGAACTAGGAAATATTTTGTTTAAAAATTTAATTCCCCTATTTCGTTTTAGGCAAATATTTGTGGAATTACCACATGACATGTTGTTTCTGTTCTGACAAACTCAAATGAAGTTGTAAGGGTGAGGTGTCTCACTACAGAAATTAGATAATGAATGATCTGAGTTAGCTTCATTGGCGTATTTACAAGACATGATTGATGTAGGATTATATTAATTGGAACTCTTGTTTCAATGAAACACAAATGACTCAGTTTGGCCTAGGAAATGTAAAATTTACTGATCAGAATGCTTAAAAGTCTGTCCAATAGTCGGCTGGTTTCAGATAGAGTTAAATCCAGTCTTTGAATAATGCTTTTCAATCTCTGTTTCTCATCCTCCTCCTTCCATTTCTCGACATTGCTGTACTCTGAATGGCTTAATCTCATAATCACCTCTTTAGTTGATGTTTTCTGGCATTCCCAGGTTTCCATTATCATTCTTTTTTATTTATTATTATTATTATTTTTTTTTTCGGTACTGGGGATTGAACTCAGGGGCATTCTACCTCTGAGATACACCCCCAGTCCTATTTTTTATTCTTTATTTTGAAACCGGGTCTCACTAAGTTGCAGAGTGCCTCACTAGGTAGCTGAGGGTGGCCGCGAACCCAGATCCTCCGGTTTCAGCCTCCCGAATGCTTTATTATTTTATATAATAATTTGGTGTATTTTAATCATACATCTTTGTTAGGTACAAGCTGATAAAGGCATATATGCACATATTTCTCATTTAACCCCTTGCTCAATTCCCACTCCACTCCCTCGCCCTCCCTCCTTCTAAAGTTCAGTTTAGTGATTGACCTTGATATATTTGTGAAAGTACATCATGTGCATTAGGGTGCCCCCCCATCCATCCTCTTCAGTTACGTCAACTTCTTTGCTTATCGAGGGTTTCTCCTTTTTCATCTGGAGACCCTCTTATGCCCCATCTTCTCCCTAGCATCTGCATATTAGGGAGAACATATGCTTTCTTACTCTTCGTGACTGGCTGATCTCACTTAACATAATGTTTTCTAGTTGCATCCATTTCCTGGCAAATAACATGATTTTGTTCTTCTTTATGGCTGAGTAATATTCCATTGTGTACATGCCCCATAGTTTTGTAATCCATTCATCTGTCGATGGACATCTTGGCTGCTTCCATAGTTTGGCAATTGTGAATCATCCAGCTATAAACATGCGTCGGTCTGATATTTTGGTTTCCATTCTTTTGGGTAGATATCCAGAAGTGGTATTGCTGGATTACATGATAGATTCATTCCCATTTGTCTGAGGATCCTCCATACTGTTTTCCAAACTGGTTGCACTAATCTGCAATCCCACCAACAATGTACTAGGGTTACCACTTCTCCACACCCTCGCCAGCAGTTGTTGTTGTTCGTGTTTTTTATGATTGCCATTCTGATTGGAGTTAGGGGAAATATCAAGGAAGTTTTGATTTGTCTCTCTGTGATTGCTAATGATGTGGAACATTTCCTCATACATTTATTGGCTATTTGTATTTCTTCTTTCATGAAGTGTCTATTTAGATCCTTTGCCCATTTTTTGATTGGGTTATTTGTTTTCTTAGCTGTAATTTTCTTGAGTTCTCTGTATATCCTAGATATTAGACCTCTATCAGAAAAGTAGCTGGCAAAAATTTTCTCCCACTCTGTGGGCTCTCTGTTAAGGTTCTTGATAGTTTCCTTTGCTGCACAGAAGCTCTTCAGTTTAATGCAATCCCATGTATTCATCTTTCTTTGAGTTGTTTGTGCTTTTGGGGTCTTATTGAGAAAGATTTTACCTCTGTTTATGTGTTGAAGTGTTGGGCCTATGCCCTCTTCAAATAAATAGATGCAAGGTCTCTGGCCTGATTTCCAGGTCTTTGATCCACCTTGAGCTGACTCTTGTGCAGGTTGAGAAAGTGGGATTTATTTCCATTTTCCTGCATATGGTTAACCAGTTTTGCCAACACCATTTGTTAAGGAGGCTATCTTTTTTCCCAGTGTGTATTTTTGGCTCCCTTATAAAAAATCAGTTGATTGGGTTATTTGCTCTCTTAGTTGGGATTTTCTTGAGTTCTTTGTATATCCTAGTTATTAAACCTCTATCTGAAGTGTAGCTGGCAGAAATTTTCTCCCACTCTGTAGGTTCTCTGTTGAGGTTCTTGATAGTTTCCTTTGCTTTGCAGAAGCTTTTCAGTTTCATGCAATCCCATGGATTGATCTTCCTTTGAGCTGCCTGTGCTTTTGGGGTCCTGTTGAGAAAGTTTAGACCTGTGCCTATGTGTTCAAGTGTTGGTCCTATGCCCTCTTCAAGTATCTGCAA
>PVLC010004294.1:0-86546 GCA_004027655.1 Graphiurus murinus
TACTTACAAGATCACATCAAAGTCAATCACTAAACTGACCAGGAGATAGGGGGAGGGTGGGTGGGAATTGGGGAAGGGTTAATGA
Organism: Graphiurus murinus; assembly: GCA_004027655.1. NCBI lineage: Eukaryota > Metazoa > Chordata > Mammalia > Rodentia > Gliridae > Graphiurus > Graphiurus murinus. The sequence continues at coordinate 86 of PVLC010004294.1, forward strand.
GAAATATGTGCATGGATGTCTTTACCTGTACTAGCTTGTACCCAACAAAAATGTGTGATTAACCCTGTTGTACCCAAGAAATGTATAAAAATCCATGCTAAAAAAAAAAATAAATTAAATTAAAAAAAAAGAAAAGAAAAAGTAATAGACACAAGAACAGGAGTAAGGAGACCGGATAAGAGACTCTTTCTTTTATTGAACAAGAGATGTTAGTTATCTGAAGATAGGTGGTAGAAATAAAAGTGGATGGAAGTGGTCAAAGTTGTGATAAAAATAAAAGTAGAACTTCAACAATGCGTAGATTCATTGTGGAGTATCAGAAAAAGAGAGGATTCAAAGATTATTTCAGAGATTTTATCCTGAGTAATTAGAAGAAAAGAATTTTCATTTGCTTGGTAGCAAAAGAGTGCAAGAAGAACATGCTTAATTGGAATACAGCTGATTTAGAGATGTGTTAATATTGAGATGGTGTTAAGATTTCCAAGTAGAGACATAGAATATGTAGTTTATTGAATAATTATGTGTTCAGAGGAGAGGAATGGGGATACACATTTAAATATGTTATGGTAATTAATGCCATAGGACTGGGGGGTCACTTACGGCAATGACTTTCATGTTTGTTCATAAATTATAAATAAAATGTATATTTTACATTGTGACCCACAACAGATGAACAATGTTCTTATTAGGTATAATTAATCTGATGTTTTCTATTTTCTTCCTCCCCCCAATAATGTGGTTTTATCCCACAACATTTATTTCATCATCTACTAATGGATATATACCTATAGTCTGAATAAAGAGCAACATAGGGAAATTGTGTCAATGCAGAAGAAGAGCTATCTTGAGATTGAATCTTGCAGTATTATTATTTTTAGAGGTCAGACTGAAGAGGTAAAACCACCCAGGAAGACATCTAATAAGAAAGAGGAGTCTCTAATAAGGTAGGATAATGGTACTTGAGAGCCAAAGGATGAAAATACTATTAAAATAGAGGAAATTATTAACTATCCAATGTTAATGCACTGAGTAAAATGTGTAATAAGAAAAGACCACAGAATTTAGCAGCAGAGAAAAAAATGTCAACCTTGGTAAAGTAGTGGTGGCAAATTCCTTATTTACCTGGATTCAAGGTAGAAACAAAGAGAATATGGAGACTAAGAGTGAAGACCCCCTTAGAAAAATTTCCACAAAGAGAATCAGAGAAATCAATCAATAGCTGGTGAAGTATCATGAGTCAAATGTATTCATTTCATATTTTGCTTGTTTATATGATGTAAGATACACACATACACAAATTTACTTAATAGGTAAAATTAAATGGCATATTGAGAACAGAAATGGTGTATGCTGGTAAGAGAAAGATTACGTGAACACTAATACAGGTAATGTGACCAGTGAGAGAAACATGAAGACATGAAAGGTTTCTTCTATGTTTTTTATTAAATAGGGAAGCATTTTAATCATCTGAGAATGAAAGGAGGAATTGAGATGCTAAAGGTTTGAGCAGAGCAGAAAAGCTTGTGGAATAGTTACATAGATTATAGTTCATTCATGTCACCCTCTACTTGGAAATTTTCAATGGTTCCACACTGACTACAGGGTAAATTCTAAACAGATCATTGCCTTCATATGGTTTTTGTTTAATTGGCGCATTGCAATCATACATCTTAATGAGGAATAGACTGGTAGAGGCATACATGCACACAACACTCATTTGACCCTTCCCCAATTCCCACTGCATTTCCTCCCTGCTCCCTCTTTCTCATGTTTCGCTTAGTGATTGACTTGACCTTCCATTTTTTTTTTACTATGTATTTACAGTGCTCCTTTCAACTCAATCTATATGCTGTTCATAAAAATAATATCAGGAATCATCTTTTCTTTTGCTTACAATGTTGTCTCCAGACATTTTACCTATTAATCTAAATGACATCAATCATAATCTCATATCTTCTCTCCTTCAGCTAACTATGGAATTTTCCACCCCAGCAACCTCTGAGGAAAACAAATCTGCATAGATATTTAAACTTGAGTGGAGTAGACACCACCTCGCAATGTCTTGCTTCAAGTGTGAAGCACTAATTTATTGTCATTCTATGTGGGTTTTCCTTATTAATGCTTAGCATAAGATATTTAAGTACTGCTTATAATCCAGAAATGCAGGGGAGAGGATATTACACAGGATGACTCTCTGACCACGGAGAGAACAAAAGATAAATTATTTTCATTTCATTCTTAGATGGATTGTCCTGATATGTAATCGTTCATTCATTCCCTCAGAAGATAGCCCTGTGTGATTGATTGATATGTGTTGTTCAGCTCCATAACACACTCTTGCATTAGTGCAACCTCTTCCTCTGATCCACTCCCTGACCTTTCTTTCCTGCTTCCATGGTAGTTCTATATCTAATAAAGTAGTGACACCTATGTTTTTGCCTCAGGTTCTGATTCTTGGAAAATGCAGAATAATGCAATATGCTTATTTGAGTGTTAAAAAGTCCTATGAATACAACATATTAGTATCCTCTTATACTGCATAATCAAGTTGAAACTTAGAAAGTGTAATTGTTTTGTCCACAGCATTTAAGGTATTCAAGTGTGAGAACTAGGTCTCCTGACTATAACTACTTTCCTATTTCTACTATTTCCAGTACAGAGCTTCAAGGCCCAGCTTAAATGTTCTGGATCTGAGCTGCTTGAAGTAGTTTTCTTTTGCAGGATAATACCAATTGGCTTATATTTCTATAAAGGTGTTTTGACATATCAAATTATATTTTGGGGGTGACTATTACTCTTACCATGTAGACATTTGAAAGAAATGTCTTTACATCCTATTTTGCTCAGCGCAGTAAACACTAAATAATTATTTTACATTACAGAATGTGTTAGTGTTAGGAAGTAAAATGAATGAATAAAATAAATGCTCCATTATTTTCTATTTTGACATATGTACTTTTAGAATTCCTATTTTCATTATTTTTCAACAACTGATCAGCTTGGAGGTCACATCCCAGTCATATGGATAAAATTTAACTTTAAACAATATTTAGTAATTTAGGGGTTCTAATGTAACAGAATGTTCTAATTAACTCAGAATTTGACCAAAGAAGACTCAAAATGCTTCCTTAAATGTCAAAGTGACTTCTCGTAAGAAAAATATATATCTACAAACATCTTCACTGCTACATTTGTGAAAAGCTAAATTATCAAAATAACCTTAATATTGAAGTGAATTTAACATTGATTAAAAAAATAATAAATTTTCTATCATGGCTTTAAAATTATGCTTGTTAAAGTTATAACTTGTGAAACATGTCATTATTACATTGTGCACCTCATGGTCATAATTATGTAAAGTAAAAATATAAAGAAAAAAATGAATAACCATAGAAAATACATAATATGGGAGGACTTGTAAGAAAAGATATTAAAAGTTTAGCAGTAAATTTTCTTTTCTTGAGTGGTAGAATTGTTGGTAATTTTTTTTTTTTGGTACTGAGGATTGAATCTAAGAGCATTCTACCTCCAAGCTATATTCCCAGCTCGTTTTAACTTTTAAAATTTTGAAACAGGGTCTCTATAAATTTCTAAGGGTTTTGATAAGTTGCTGAGGTTTTCCTTAAACCTGTAATCCTCCTGACTCAGCCTTTCCCAAGTACTGGGATTACATGTGTGTACCACCTAATTTGTTGGTGATTTTTAAAAAAAATCTTCTTTTATGTGTTTCACCAATTTTCTCTAATAAGTGTATTTTAATTTTATAATGGAACAAGCATCAAGCAAATTTTATCGAAGGAGTAAAATGTGTGAGAGGTCATATTTTTTCTGAGTATATTCCAATAAACAAAATTTAAACTTCTTAAAATAATTGAGTACTTTATAAGGCCTTTAGTTTATCATTGTAAGCATAATTTTTCATTAACAGAATTACAGATCAAGTTGAAGAAGTGAGATATTGTGCTTAATATACATGACCCCAGAATATTCAGATATTCAATAAGGGTACTGAAATTTTCCAAAAATTGCATAGAAAATATTACATAGAATAAACAATTACATAAAATGTACATGTATGTATGTATATGCATTTATATATATTTATCCTAACCATTAGCATGATTATCTCAAAACTTGATTTTTTAATACTTTTGTTGGTATATTGTAATTGTACAATATAGTGAGGTTCAAAGTGATACAAACATACATGCATACATGCATATATCCCTTGGTGTATTTTCTTCTGCATCCCACTCCACTCCTCTCTCCTTCCTCCACATATGTGTTAGTGAGATTCATATTAATATTTTCATATATAGACATAATATTATCTGAACTGTTTGCTCTTTTTACTATCATTTTTGTTTTACCAATATATTTTATTATATTTAATAACAACATATGAATTCCTTTTTTTGTGGCACTGGTTATTGAACCCAGGAGCATTCTACCTCCGACCTACAGCCCCAGCCCTATTTTTTATTCTTTATTTTGAAACGGGGTCTCACTAATATATATTTAATTATATTTAATAACAACATATTAATTCTTTTTTTGTGTGTATGTGGCACTGAGTATTGAATCTAGGGGCATTCTGACTCCAAGCTATACCCCCAGCCCTATTTTTTATTCTTTATTTTGAAACAGGGTCTCACTAAGTTGCAGAGGACCTCACTAAGTAGCTGAGGCTGGCCGCGAACCCGATCCTCTGGTCTCAGCCTCCCAAGTGCTGAGATTACAAATATACGCCATCATGCCTAGCACAACATATTAATTCTATCTTCTTCCTCTGTTACAAGAAAATATTTGTTTAGTTACTACATACTGAGTATTTAACCTCCTATTACATTTCTACAGTCTTACATATTCATGGAAAAACACATAGAAAAGGCAGATGAACTTGCTATAGCTTTGTAATCATATGATCTCATCAAAGCTTGAAATTTTGTCAAGAAACTAACTAAATAGTAACTGCATAATCTACCTAAGGAAGGAACAATAAACAAGAGGCTCATAGGAAGGTCACTGCCAATGTAAACTATAAAACTATTCTGCTTCTTTTGGAGAAGTTGTAGGGGAACTCCTAGATTAACTTTTTCTTAAATTGCTCTTTAGCCTACTTCAAGAAGATCTCTGTATATTCACATGACAAAATTCTTTCTTTCCTACAATGAGGAATCTCTGTGTTCTGGTCAGCATTCTTGAAACTATAATCCAAAGGTTTGATCTTCTAACTTAGAGGAAAGAAGAATTATTTTCTTACGGTTTGGGGTTCGGTCCTTGTGAGGCTAGAGACTGCAGATCTAAGGGCGTGGTGGGAGGAGGAGAGAGGGAGGTCACGTGGGCTATGCTTCTCACAACGTGGAAGAAAAAGTGAGCAGGGGGAAGAGGAACCATATATAATCTCCAAGTCTGCACCCCCAGAAACCCACTCCTTTCAGCTACACCCTGATGTTTAAGGCCACCACCCACATAAATCCATTACAATGGATTTATCCACTGCTGGTATTACAATCCTTCAGACTCAATTACATCAACTCCAATTATTAATAAACAATCTCTTTAGGGGAAATTTTAGATCTAACTATGTCACTCTGTTATCACTCATGTACACAGGTAAATAACTATAATCAGAAATTTAAAAAGTTCCTGGAGCAAAGCTTTCCACGCCATGATTTTGTCATGGGAAATTAGTTTTCATTTATCATGACACTTCCTATGGCCTATCTATCCTTGAGATGAAAAAGAAATAGAGGGTTTGTTATTAGTATTTAAATTTAGTAATATGTGAGCTAAGACAGGAAAATTAAGGTGGTGTCTATGCAAACATTGGTTCCCACTGTGCATGCACATTCTTTAAAAGGGAGTGAAATACATAGATCAAAATCCTACCTGTAAGTGAAATACATACACGGTAGTTTTTAGACTTGTAAAATCAACTCACATGCGATCGATTTCATCCAGATATTAAATTAGAAAGAATGATGATTAAACTAGATTTTCACTCTGTAGCTTAACTGGGCTTTCTCCAGTACTGTCAGATTATTTCCATGATACTAAAGTCTTAAGTTTACCAAATATTCATGAAGTTTGGGTAAAGTTTCTTTTTTTAAGAAAAGCTACCCTTCAAATAATATATATAAGTAAAACAAACTTTATCTAGATTATCTTCTCATTAATGAGAGATATTCACTCATTTCATATAAGTTCTGTTTCATCATTATCTTTTAAATGTAAGCACTTAATAATAGCATTTGAAACAAATGACAATATTTTAATGCATCTTTTTAATATAGAACTGCATACATTTTCTTTAATATATGGTATAGTGAGAAAATACATAAAAAACTCTTTGTTGTTTAATTATCTATGCTCTCTTAGTTTTACATCATCCTTCCTATGCACTCTTCTGTATTATGGAACAGAATAGAAATTATGAAGCACAGAAATTTCCTGTCAGTTGGAAAATATTTCCTAGGTTCCCTTGCACCTGGTTGCTTATTATACTTTGCTAGTGGGAGGGCTTGGTGAGAAAACAAAGACAGGAAGAAACTTCCTACTTTTGAAAGCTTCTTCTGTTGGTGGAATTGCAGATTAGTGCAATCACTTTGGAAAACAGTATGGAGGACCCTCAGATAAATGGGAATGGACCTACCATATCATCCAGCAATACCATTTCTGGGTATCTATCCAAAAGAATGAAAAACAAACTATTAGACCGATGCATGTGTATCTATGCTTATAGCCACACAATTCACAATTGCCAAACTATGTAACCAGCTGAGATGTCCATCAACAGATGAATGGATTACAAAACTTTGTGATACGTACACAACGGAATTTTACTTAGCCCTAAAGAAAAACAAAATCATGTCATTTGCAGGGAAATGGATGCAACTGGAAAACATTATGCTAAGTGAGCTTAGTCAGTCACAAAAAGTAAAAAAAATCATATGTTCTCCCTAATAAGTGGAAGCTAGGGAGAAAATGGGGTATAAGAGGGAGTCCAGATGAAGAAGGAGAAATCTTAGGTGAGCAAAGAATTTAACTTAACGGAAGGTGATGGGGGGAGGGGGGACACCCTAATGCACATGATGTACTTTCAAGAACATATCAAAGTCAATCACTAAACTGAACTTGAGAAGGAGGGAGGGCGAAGGAGTGGGGGGAATTGGGGAAGGGTTAAATGAGAAATGTGTGCATGTATTCCTTTATCAGCTTGTACCTAACAAAGATGTATGATTACAATGCACCAATTTAAAAATAAAAAAAAGAAACAGAAAAGGCAGTTGCTGGTGGTAACTGGAGCAAAAAGAGGAAGGGACAGCTGCAGATTCCAGCAAGCTGGGCAGCAACAGTACAATTTGGAATTGTTTGTCTTGACTGCTGTGCACCTCTTAGCAGTTTCCTAGGAGCTGGCAAAGTTTCAAGCAGCAGTGCAGCAGTTGCAAACTCATAAGACACCAGCCCAGACACTTTACAATTTTCTGACTTATGGGTATCAGTCTCTCTCTCTCTCTCTCTCTCTCTCTCTCTCTCTCTCTCTCTCTCTCTCTCCTCTTTCTGTCCTCTCTCCTCTGTCCTCTCTCCTCTCTCCTCTCTCCTCTCTCCTCTCTTCTCTCTCTCTCTCTCTCTCTCTCTCTCTCTCTCTCTCTCTCTCTCTCTCTCTCTCTCTCTCTCTCTCCCTCCCTCTCTCTCTTCTCTCCTCTCTCTGTCATCAGGAGCTGCTTTTTCCCCCTTCTTTTGTCCCTCTAACTTTTTCAATAACTACATAATATTGTCTAAATAAAATCCCACATGATGGAAATTCCTAAACTATTGTCTGTTTCTCTGGCTGAGCTATGACTGATATCCTGTGTTTATTCAATTTAGCATAAAATATTGATTAGATTTAATAAAATGTTTCACTTTAGAAGTAACAAATTCACATGTCTTCAGGGAACAGTAAGGTAATAAACATCTATATTTAAACATAAAGTAATGTGAAAACGATGATTTCTCTGATAGGGTGTGCCAGAGGCATTGAAAATGAAATTATTCAGTCCGTTAACCACTGGTATCATAATTTTCCATTAAATATTATTGAAAAAAATGATTGCTTAGTGATTTGCATCCTTTAAGAAAAAGGTTTTGGAAATAATAAACTATTTTATGAGAGCATAAATATTAAATTGTTTTACTAATTCATATTTACCTCTCTCAGAGTTTTTTTGATATTTAGAAAACATTTGTTTATATTAGAATGAAATATACCCTTAGTTGAAAAACCCAGCATTATACGAAGGACATGTCATGGTATCCCCAAAGAACCTAGAAATAAGAAAATATACTGGTCTTCGAAAAGAAACTTTTAAAATTCCTAATGGGTTACATGACAGAGATTAGCAGTTACCTTAAAAGGATGGGATGATCTCTAAATCATGATTTAGATGTAACCTGACAGAAAGGAATATTCTATGCAAAGAAAATGTGTCAATGAGAAGAGGATTTCAATCACAGAAAATAGTGAAGAAATTATCGTTAGAGCCTCTGAGCACAGCCCCAAAGAAAGATAGCTTTCTCAGATAAACATGCAAATTTGACGTGTTCAGGTATGGTAGATTCTCAGCCATCAAGATCATCAAAATATTTGCAGTGCTTTGAGTTGAAGCTCACCAAATACTCTTCCAGCTCAAGTAGAACCTGTCATGTATACTTGCCTATAAGGACAGAATATGAAAATTAATGGCAAGAGTATCTTGATATTTACATTTCTTAGAAAAGTTTATACCAGAATTCTGGATTATGAATTTACTTAAGGAAAGCCAGTTTCCAGTCACCTGATAAAATATGGGTAAATTAACAGCTTATTCTCTAAACTTAAAGCTAAAGGTTGCAGAGGTGATATAATCTAAAATAATATAGAGACTATATAGACTAAAAAGATCAGTTTTTTGTGGTTTTTTTTTTGTGTGTGTGTGTGTGGTACTGGGGATTGAACTCAGGGGCGTTCTACCTCTGAGCTATACCCCCAGCCCTATTTTTTATTCTTTATTTTGAAACAGGGTCTCACTAAGTTGTGGAGTGCCTCACTAGGTAGCTGAGGCTGACTGCGATCCCAGATCCTCCAGTCTCAGCCTCCCAAATGCTGGGATTACAAGCGTGTGCCACTATGCCCAGCTAAAAGATCAGTTATTACTAAATAATTTTAGTAGTTATAAAAAAATAATGTCTATATGGAACCCTGAGTTGAATGTAATAAAATGATAAAAATAATAATTTGATAAGAGTCAAAAATAAGCTCAAAGCTTATTAATTAAACTCTGGACATAGTGGGAATGGGTGAAAAGAAAGACAATAGAAAATTGAAGAACTAATTTTCAAAATAGGAAATTTATTGATAATATTTCATCTTGCAAGTGATAAATAATTTAAACAGGTCTATAAATATTTCCTTTAAAGCAATGACAATAGTAGTACCAAATTAAGAATTGTTATAAACTTATATTCCTTTTTATATGGTACTGGAGATTGAACCCAGGGGCATTCTATCTCTGAGTTAAACCCCTAGTCTGTGAATTCAAATACATGGGAATATCTTCCTGGAAATAATTTTCTATAATTTTTTTTCTTTTGGAAGTTCCATTGATCAACATTCACAAATTAAACTTTTTGTCCAAATATAACCCAAAGTCTAAATCTTAAAATTTTATTTATTTATTACTATGGAATCGACAACTCAGAGTAAATGAATCTTCCCAAAGCTTAATATAATACATATGAATAGACAATTTCCAGAGGTTACAAACATTCTTTTTCATAAGAAATAAAAGGTGGTATTATTTTAAACATTCAAATGCATCATTAAATACCAAACAAATGAAAAAGATTAGAAAATAAAGTGTCAGTAAAATACATCTTGAAAATATGCATTTGCAAGTGTATTATTTATTGGGATATGAACAGTGAATACAAGAAAATATATACTGCAATAATGAAATAATATAAGAACAATTTATCTATAAACTGTAAGAATTCACACAGATTTTGTAGCATTATTTTCGGTAGTTGTCTAAAATATGGAAAACTTTTAGAACTGATATTCAATATAAAATAAAAATAAATTTTCTTCACAACTGCATAATGATTTCCTTTGTGTTATACTTTTGACTTTACATAAATGCTTTTCTTAGTATTGCTGTGTTGTACTTATCTTTCAAAAGGAAGAAAATAGGGTGTCAAAATATTTTTCTCAACAATCAGCACAATTGAAATATATCAATATGCTTTGAGTTTCCATGACAACGCAATCAAATGCTACAAGAATTGAGCAAATACTGAAATATATTTCAAAACACTGCTTGAATCAAAGTAGAATATGTACAGAGTGAAGTTTTTATGGGGGAAATGAGAACTAAAAAAATTTACATGAAAATTTATTTTTGCCTTAGTGTTTGGATTTATATTTTTAATAATTTCTCTCAGTTAATAGAAGGAAAACACAATTTCAAACTTATTGTTTTGAATAATTAGTGATCATCCTTCTTGTTGAAAGTTGAGTTTGCTTACTGGATTTAAAGACATTTCATTAGCTGGGCGTGGTGGCGCATGCTTGTAATCGCAGCATTTGGGAAGCTGAGACTGGAGGATCCAGGTTTGCGGCCAGTTTCAGCTACCTAGTGAGGCCCTCCACAACTTAGTGAGGCCCTTTTTCAAAATAAAGAAATAAAAAATAGGGTTGGGGGTATAGCTCGGAGGTAGAATGCCCCTGAGTTCAATCCCCAGTACCGCAACAACAACAACAAAAAAGACATTTAATTAAATATTTATATCATGGGCTGGGGTTGCATCTCGTTGGTACAATACTTGTCCAGCAAGCACAAGGTTATGTATTGAATTCTCAGCACCACAAAAAAATTATATATATGTATGTATACATATAATCTTGCAGATTATATATATGTATATATATATATATATATATATATATATATATATGCATGTGTATATATATAATCTTGCAGACATAAACATTCTATTGAACTCAGGAGCATTCTACTTACATACAGCATCTCACTATGATCCTGAGAATCTTGCTAAGTTTCTGACACTGGCCTTAAACCTGTATTCCTTGTATCTCAACTTCCCAATTACTCTGATTAGAGGTGTCTGCCATGGTGCCTGCTGTGAGGTATCTACTTTAAAACACACTTTATATTATTTTAAGGAGATAAAAAGCAATTAGTAGCATATATTAACTGTACACTATAAATGCACAGCACTTATTCAGTTCTTAAAAAATACTAAAACATTAAGGCTTTAAACATTATGATTTATTTGATATTTCTTTTTAATGAGTGTTTCCTTCATTAATTACCCCCCCCCAACTCACACACACCTTCCCCTAGACCACCTCACTGGCTCTACTGTAGTTTCTCATGTATTATCAAAAGTCCCTCTGGTATCCCAATTACTACTCCCAAGCTTCTGCACATGAAAAAAAAAAAAAAAAAAAAAAAAAAAAAAAAAAAAAAAAAAAAAAAAAAAAAAAAAAAAAAAAAACATGTGACCCTTCACTTTCTTTGACTGACTAATCTCACCTAACATAATGTTCTCCAGGTCCATCCATTGTCCAGAAAATGACAATTTTGTTATTTGTTGGTGAGTAGAATTCCATTGTGTGCATATCCCATAATTTTGTAATCCATTCCTCTGTTGATAGACACCTAGGTTGGTTCCAATATTTGGTTATTGTGAATTGTGCTGCTATAAACATGGATATCCATCTATTACTATAATATTCTGATTTCAGTCCCTTGGGAAAGATACCCAACAGTGGTATAGCTATAATCATATGGTGGATCCATTCCCAATTTTCCAAGGAATCTTCCCACTGACCTCCATAGTAGCTACACTAATTTGCAATTCCATTAGCAATATGAGTTTCAATTTCCACACTTCCTTGTCAGCATTTATTGTTGTTTGACTTCTTGATGATTGCCATTCTGATTAGGGTTAGATGGAATTTCCGTGTAGTTTTTATTGCTAATAATTTTGAACATTTTTAAGTCAGTTGGAGTTCCAAGTCTTGGAGCGATGGAAACATACTGTCTTCCTCTATTCTGCCATCATTTTCCTCATTATCTTTTATATATTTTAAAATTTGAATCAGTTATCAATATTTTCATAAGAATAATTTACAGCAAATTAGGGTTCTTTCTGTGTGTGTGTGTGTGTGTGTGTGTGTGTGTGTGTGTGTGTGTGTGTTACTGGGAATTGAACCCAGGGACATTCTATCTCTGAGCAACACCTTCAGAACTTTTTTTTAAACAGGATCTCACTAAGTTGCAGAGGGCCTCACTAAGTTGCTGAGGTTGACTGTGAACTTTTGAGTTTCCTCTCTCAGACTCCCAAATAATGGGATTACAAGCACATGCCACTATGCTCAGATAGGTTTTTATTGATAAACCAAATCTGATATTATAGAGACTAAATGCCTCATGGCTACAATTAGCTAAAAATAAACAATAGATGCTTTACTCCTAATTTTTCTTTAGTCTCCCAAGTTTACTCTTCTAAGGCACCAAAGTATGATGACAATTGTTAAGTATCTTTGAACTTACACTATCATTTTCTTTACAGTATGAGAAAAATGAAAAAGTATTTCTCATACTAATAACTATAATAAATAGGAAATGAAAGTGGGAAAAGTTTTCACAGTAGCTGCCCATCTATGTTGAATGGGATATGGGTCTGCAAGGTACAGACTAAATCTTAAAATTTGTGCCTACACATATGCATTCTCTTTTCAAGTTTTTTCTTTAGCAGAGATTATCAGAAGCTGACTAGACAATATTAATGACTATTGATTTGTTACTAACCAACTGCAAAGTCTTTCAATATTATATATATTTCCTGTATTGAATATATGACCTAAAATTAGAGAAAAAGAGAAAGTTATTTTTCTCAACAAAATTATGTAAAAGAGATAGTACTTAACAGTTTTCAATACTATTCTCCAATTATAAATTATTTTCAAAAATTATCACTGCCTTTTTCCTCTATATTTGTGAACTAATTGATTTATGCTCATAAAAGTCTGCATTAAACTTAAGAAAACATTTATTTTTATTTTCCAGAATTTTTCAGTTGGTAAGGTATTTTCTATTGCTGAAAGGCAGGATCTTTCAAATTCTTTAAATGAGGGTTGTCAAGTAGTACTTGGCTCTCTTCTTGAACATTGTAGTTTCTTCCATCAATTTTTATATGTGTTAACATACCGCTGACTCTTGCAATGATGCTACATGTAAATTTTTTCATTATAATATAATTCTCTGATATTTGTTAACTTTCGAGTTTCTGCTAAAGTACATGCAAGTAGTTTTGCTACATTGGTTAAATTAATTCTAGTTAGAATTATTTTAACTCCCTTTAGTCACCAAAAGCTAAAGATGGTTCTTTGAAGCTGATAAATTTGAGCCTAGCTAGCATCCATGAGATACATATTTTAAATTTATCAGAATTTAATTTATTCATAAGCACTTGGCCTCTCCTGAGACTCAGACAAAAATCTAGATCACTTAAACAGCTGTTGGATACATAGACTTTCCTAGATATGCAAAACGTTTATTTAAAGACACAGCAGGAACTTTCTTTGCAAGAATTCTACACCTTAGCAATAGTGATATGCAATATAGATAGTCAAAATTCACCATCTGATTATTAACATGATCTAATCAATCATGCCTATACATTCCATTCAAAAGCTGATGAGGAAGAAAGCAGTTTAAATAATACTATGGCAATATATGAAGGTATTACTACCTATTTCATGAATGTGTACAGCGAGGGAGGAGTGAAGCATTGGGGTGGGATGTGAAAGAAAGTACACCAAGAACTGTGGTAGATATATATTTGTATCACATTGAACTTCATTATTATGTATAGCTGCAATGTACTAATAAAATTATTTGAAAAAACTCTAACAAAAATGGAACAAAACAAAACAAAACAACAACAACAAAAAAATGAATCACCAGACCAATCCAGCCAAATTCTAAAATAGAAGTTTCTCTTCACACCCCTGTAAAGTGAAGTTTCTCTTTCCACCACAGGTTATAAATGAAATCATCATAAATTGGAGATGTGTCTGTAATTGATAAGGGAGGAGATCAAGCTTAAAAGGTACAAAATTTGCATTTGAGCAATAGTTTTGCCACTATATAAATCACTCCAAGGCTAGTAATATGGTAGATAATACTCTCTTGGTATGCTAGGCAGTGACAGTGAACCACAGCTCCTAGTCAGTGACATGATCATGAGAGTAAACAAGTGATCCACTGAAATGCTTTGAATTGGTGATGCTTTTTGAATACAGGTATTCAGTCATTTACATAAGATAATCAATACTTTATTATAAAATGATCATATTAGAATATTTCTTAAAATTGAAAGTTAATGTAGATATTCTGAGCATATTTAAGGTAAGCTAAGTGATCTGTGATATATGCTAAATTATATACTAAATACATTTTCACTTATGACATTTTTCATTTATTATGAGTTTATCAGGACTTAATCTCAACTTATATTGAGGAGCATCTATAACCATTTCTTGCTTTCTGTGATTTTTTCTAATCCCAAACCTTTTACAAATACAAAATATTGATGCAACTAGTAAGAACTGAGTTAAAATGAAATTACATTACTTGCACCCAAGAATGTTGAATTTGAAAAGCCAACAATATCTGGTTGCACATACTGGCATCTCAGTGCTGTTTTTTCTATTTACTCAGTTGTTTTTGCTATTATATTTACTCAGTTGAAGACAATTAAAATAATGTAACCCCCATATATATGAATGACTAAGAAGTTCAGGTAAAACAATTAATATACTCTTTTCAAAAAGTTGTATGTTATATATGTGTGCATGTGTGTATGTGTTTGTGTGTGAAATATTCTCATACTATATGATGCAAAAATATTTGCAAATGGAAAAATAAGCTCTTACAGAGTAAAATGAAAGTGATACTAGTATTACTCAAGGTACTTTATTTCATTAGCAAGTGAAATCAATCTGTAATTATACTAGGATAGCAATTCCTGACCTAAAAGGACCAGCATGTCACCTTATATCTTATTTTCCAGACTCTTAAGAGAGTGACTCAATGTTCTTGACAAATGCAAATTATTGGGTAGAATTGAATTCTAATAAGATAACAAATGATCAAACTTTATAAAAATTATTATGAGGTCAAACTGTTATAAATGATAATAAGCAATTCCATACGTCTAGTTCTAGTCAAATCTTTGGTGGATCTGTCATTTTATTTATATTCAGTAAAATAATTATGGAAATCATTTATATGTAGCAGGTTTTGGCAGCTTAAAATTTGGAAACCAAATTGAGTTTTTTTAATATTATATGTGCTAAATTTCTCCTCCTGCCTGTTGCTAGTGATTGTCAGCCATTGCTCTATGATCTCATTGTACTGTATATTTTAATATAAAATATGAATGATCGTGCTGCTGGTGATGGTGGAACACTGTCACTATAGTTTCTTATTAGAATAGTATGTAGAATACAAACTTAAGGGACAATATTGTTCAATTGAAGTTTCAGAACACATACTAAACATTTAATCAAAATAATTATCATTCTACACATTCCTTTGATTTTCTTCTTAATTTCTTAAAATATCTCAGTTTATCCAGTTACTAAATGTTTATGAGATAATTTAAGGAGAAGAGTATTATAGTACCTAAATGCTAAAAACAACTTACAAGGTCTGTTTTTGGTTGAGGTTCAAGATTACAAGGTGCCATTTTTCAATGAAATAATATGTATTTGTTAGTGGGAGCCAGAATACATGTGATCCCTTCAATATTTCTCTTTCCTTTTAGCTATTTTTAAGTACAAATTGATGGAGAAGCCAATCCCAGTTTCCTGTGAATTCAAATGAATCAAAAGGCTAATATTCATATGCAAACTTTCTAAGAGTCCAATCCAAAACCGAAATTATAATTCAATGAAGTTTCAGTATGATTGGTTAACATCTCAAACATAAGAGCTTTTTGTGCATTGATTCCTGCACATTTCTTGTAATAATTCATCCAATTTGTTTGATTGATTGACTTTTTGAATTGCAGAATACATTTATTTGAATGAAGTACTTACATCATCAAATCAATATAGAGATGTGTTCCTGCATTAAGTACCATTTTAGAGAGTGTGATTGAATTTCCATAGAAATGAATAGATGTGATAGATTTCTTTTCTATTTGGACTAGACGTTGAAATAAGAAACAAGAGAGTGTAAGTTTGCCTTTGCCTTGTTTTCTTTTTTTTTTTAAACAGGGCCTGTTTTACTTTTTAAGGTCTTCTTGACCATTAAAAAAAGCATTATCAACCTTTTTCCTGGAATCAAAGTGATAAATTAACACATTTTTTCCCCACAACCTCTTGTAATCACACAAAATGACCGTGAGGTGTATGGTTATTCTAACTCTGACAAAGCACCCTATCCAAACAATTTCTCTTGTTTTTAAACCCAATATGGTTAAGAATTTATTCAGAGAATAGTCTTGTCAACGATAGCTTCTCAAGTTTATTTCAGAACTAAAGTTATATATAATTGTTCTATAAAAGATTAATTTTAATATTTTTCTAAAAGCTAAACAAGTTAAAGATTTAATTTTAATAGATGTTTTATTGGTATTTATAAATGTGTGCCTTATTCATTTGATTTTTTGTAACAAAATTATACATTCAGTGTGATATTAGTGGTAATTATTTTGGGTATTCCTCAAAGATAACGATTTAATTAAAAGATTCTTATAATTACATATGCATGTAAAGCATTTTTTTTTGCGGTACTGGGGATGGAATCCGGGGGCATTCTACCTCTGAGCTACACCCCCAGCCCTATTTTTTATTCTTTATTTTGAAATAGGGTCTCGCTAAGTTGCGGAGGGCCTCACTAAGCAGCTGAGGCTGGCAGCGAACCTGGATCCTCCAGTCTCAGCCTCCCAAATGCTGGGATTACGAGTGTGCACCATCACACCCAGCTTTAAAGCATTATTTTAGAGATTTTTTATTTATATTTGTATATTTTTCAAGATATCATTTTTAAAATCTAGCCTTAGAGCAGAATGAAAAAGTATCGACTTGAATTTATCTGGTCAGTAATTATGAAAATGAGATTTGCTTAATAATGTTATAAACAACCTTATCTCTTGGTCTCCAAAGATAGCTACATTTCTCCAAAATAATGGGCCAATATAAAAAGTAAAGGAACATACTTATTTTATCCATGAAAATAAGTCAGAACAAAGAATCTTTAATGATGCCATTACATGAAGAACTCTGTTGAAAGATGTTCTTTTGAATAGATTTTGGTAGACTATTTTTTTTGTTCTTTTTTTCCTGAGAATTTTGAGATACAGATTATAAATTAAGAATGAATCAACCAAAAAATGCTGAGCATCTGCAAGCCAAGTTTCAACATATTTAAGTAGACTAAATCATTTGCTTGCAATGGTTTGTAATGTCTAAAGACACTTTTGTTCTCGTACCTGCTGGCTGGAGAAGAGGAGAGGGAATTGCGTTTGGGTAGGTTTTACTGGCTTCTAGTGGGTATAGGCTAGGGCTACTACTGCTGCATATACCAAAATGCATAGGACAGCCTCCCACAAACATTATAATGCTCAAAGTGTCAATAGTGTTTTTTTTTTTTTTTAAAGTAAGCCGGGCGTTGTGGTGCACGCTTGTAATCCCAGCATTTGGGAGGCTGAGACCAGAGGATCCAGGTTTGCGGCCAGCCTCAGCTACTTAGTGAGACCCTATTTCAAAATAAAGAACAAAAAATAGGGCTGGGGGTATAGCTCGGAAGTAGAATGCCCCTGAGTTCAATCCCCAGTACTGTAAAAAAAAATAGTATCTCTCATAATTACCCAAAACAATGATAGATGCTCTGAGTACTACTGCTACTACTGTTGTCTAGGAAATCTAGAGACAGTACTATTGAATGTTGGCACAATATTCTTCAACAGTACATCAGTGTCTCTAGAGAACTCATGCAAAAGGAAGTTTTTAATCTCTCGTTATGCTAAGGACATTCTCATAGGTAATTTTTATAATTCATGAAGTTGTCTCTTATTTGATCAACATTGGGTAGAAATGAAAATTCTTCCTTCTATTTGACCACAAATCATTATCTTGTGGAAATTAAGGCTCTTGGGAGGGACATAACATGGTGAGACTTCTCTGCAAAAGGAATTTACTATTTCTGAAAGAGTCTTTAAATCCATGTACATAAAAATGCATGTTAGCTGGTATGTCCTTTTCTACACTGTCTTTCTGCTTTCTCCAATTATCTGATTTGTAATTTTTAAGCAGAAAATTGTCAAAAAAAGTTTTCACCTGGAATGACTTTTTGCAGGCAAGTTATAGATTCTTAAAATTAAGAGTTTATTATAAAAATGCTGACACCATCTTAACATTAGTTTTGTGAAGAGCACCACTATAATAAATCAGTCATTTGTCTTCTGTATCTGTCACAGGTTCTATAATTCAAAATCTTAAAATGTAAATCATGTTTTAAAAGATTTTTTTATATAAATCAGCTCAACAGATCAACCTGGTGTTGATATTTTCACAGTAAATCAAGTTGTTCATAGACATACTCTTGTGCTAGTTTATTGAGTTACAGTTAAATTATTTGGGGAGCATTTGAAAAAAATCTTCAAAATATATTTCCTGTAATACTATTTTAATTTAAAACAGAAGAAAACAAATAATTTGCTTAATAGTTATTATTTATAATTTCCAGTCCTTTCTCCCTTTAAATATAAAGATGCTAGGTATGGAATATTTGACTGTATTGATTTTTATATACAATAATACTCATATTACTTATTTGCATGTGAGCATTTACTTTTTGCTTCATTTTCTATAATGTGGTTCATATTAGGGTTCCCACTTCTCCATGGAAAATTTTGATATAGAGAAATATTCATACATCTACCAGGCACCAAACCCTAATACATTGTTGGTGGGATTGTAGACTAATGTAACCACTTTGGAAAACAGTATGGGGGCTCCTCAGACAAATGGGAATGAACCTACCATATGATCCAGCAATACCACTTCTGGGTATCTACCCAAAAGAATGGAAACCAAACTATCAGACCAATGCATGTGCATCTATGTTTATAGCCTCACAATTCACAATTGCCAAACTGTGGAACCAGCCAAGATGTCCATCAATAGATGAATGGATTACAAAACTATGGGATATGTACACAATGGAATTTTACTCAGCCATAAAGAACAAAATCATGTCATTTGCAGGGAAACAGATGGAAAACATTATGTTAAGTGAGATTAATCAGTCACAAAAAATAAAAAAATCGAAAGTGGGTCATAAGAGGGACCCTAGACGAAGAAGAGACTTTAGATGAGCAAAGAAGGTGACTTAACTGAAGGTGATGGGGGCAGGGGAACACTCTAATGCACATGATGTACTTTCACAAACATATCAAAGTCAATCACTAAACTGAACTTGAGAAGGAGGGAGGGCAAGGGAGTAGGGTGGGAATTGGGGAAGGGTTAAATGAGAAATGTGTGCATGTATCCCTTTACCAGCTTGTACCTAACAAAGATGTATGATGGCCAGTGGGTTATAGTTTTAATGACAATTCAGTGTATTGTCATATGTATATAATTTTATGTAAGAATATACTATTGAGTGTGTACTAGATTGTACCAATAAAATTAATAATAATAATAATAATAATAAATGTTCCTTGTACTGGAATTGTTTAGTTGGAATATATGCATATTTGAAATTCTGTAACTTTACCATACTTCCCAACACTATTTGTACTATTTATGTACATATGAATTTATTTATTTCTAAGGATTGAAACCAGCAACCTTCTATCTTCTATTTTATTTTTAATTTTGGAACAGAGTCTCATTAAGTTGCTGAAACTGGCCTTGAATCTGGGATCCTCCTGCTTCTGCCTCCCAAGTACTAGAATTATAGACATTCCCCACTACACCTGACATTATCTGTACTTATTTATGTAACCATTTATGAATTACATCTGTAGTATCTTCATTGCCACTGACTTTTGTTAACTTTCCCAAGATGAGCAATATAAAGAAGAGGGCCTGTTTGCATGATTGTGCCTGTGTGCATGGAGGGAGAGGAAGACAGTGTTAAAATGAGTTACTGTAAATCTGTCTAATGTGAAAGTCCAGATTTCAGGACTTAGTTGAAACTGTAAATATAGCTTTGTTTCTTTTGAAATATTGGAAGCACATCAATTTACAGGAATTTTATGTCCAGTGGGTTATAGTTTTAATGGCAGTTCAGTGTATTGCCATATGTATATAATTTTATGTAAAAATATACTGTTAAGTGTGTACAAGATTGCTAAATTATTTTATTGGTTTGCATTCCACAAGAGCAGACTCTGAGACAATAGTTGGATGTAGGTGGTTGTTTGTGAAGGTAATTCCAGAAATCCAGTCACTGGACAGGAGAGTGAGAAAGGGAAGGAAAAGTCAGCATAGAGGGACATGTTAGAGTTGCTTACCACTGAAGTAAACTGAAGCTTAAGTATGCTGTACATCCTTCAAGGAGTCAAGGAGAATGCAACTCATAATTATCCCCCAGCCTCTCATCTCCACTGGTTTGAGAGTTTACTCTCTGAAATGTCATTACTTCCCCCATGAAATCATGTGTATGCACACTCATACACAGAAATGCACTCCTGGGCAGTATTGGCTTGCAGGTTGAGTAAGTTTTTGGCTTAAGGAAAAGTCCTGAGTCAGAAAAGTAGGAAGATGGATTGGCAGTTTAGGTGAAAATCCACAGCACACTTAGCATGGGAAATATTAACCAGGGCTCCAGCAGAGGTAAATTGAACATGTGTCTCCTGCTACAGTTCCTATTTTATTGCTTCACTGAATTTTCTCACTATGCAGTAAAAAGATATTTTATTTCCTTTCCTATAATTATCACTTTTATTTGAAAATTTTTCGATTGTTCAATAAAAATTTCCAAAGCGCCACTGAGCTCTGAGATTTCTAGAATGTGCAATCAAAGACATAGAGTAAGGTGAACAATCATAATCATAATCATCATCAATCATCATCATCATCAAATGAAACTTTTACTTCATTATAGTGTGCCTAATATATATGTTAATGACATAATTCTTAACTGGATTTTATCTTCTATGTAGAGAAATTATTTTGAAGACAGTATACACAATTCAGAGAATTTTCATCAGGTCCACATCCCTGACAAACCTAAAAGAAGAGGTAAAACAGGAAGAAAACAGCATTAAAAGGTTTAACAAAATATATTCAGAATATTAGTGTGTCATTCTCACTTTCTTTTGTGTTGCTAATTGTTCACAGTTTGGATTGTGAAGTAACAGTGTTACAAAGAGGTATATTCTTCTGTAAGAACTATTTTTCTTGTGTTATGGGGAATATTAATTCAGTAGATCTCCTGTGAGGTTAGCAATGTTGTAGGCTTAACTGTGTTATGTTCATACCTTGTAAATTACCTTTCCTTTCCTGCTGTAGAGTTTCCTGAAATATATTTGTCCTCAGTATTTTTCCTTATAGTTATATGAATAATACTCTCTACAGAGACTATAAATGTTTAATTTGTAACATATCTCTGAGGAAAGTTACTCATCTTTCTCCTTAATTTCCTCCAGAGCAATTAGAATCTGAGTCATATTCTGTCATTACCACAGGCCATATGTGTAAAGTGGGATTAGAAGAAATAGTAAAACAATAAGAGATTCATAACATTTCCCTTGGAAACTTTTTGTTTCAATACAGTATATGAAGAAATAGTATAGGCAGCTGTCAAATTTTGTTATTGTAATTTGAAGAAGTTGAGGAGTAATTACATCCATATCTGAAATCCCACGGTAAGTCTCAAGGACCCTCATTCTTTTCTATAGTACCAAAAATTTCTCCCTTCTCTCAGATAAATAATTCCTATAATCCTTCATACTAGGATAAGTCTTACTAGACACATAGAAATAATCGATTCCTAAATTCAACATCTAAATTACTGGAAATGAAATTCACATAATTCTATTTTATTTATATACTGGTAAAAGAAATAGTATAGTAAAACAAATTTTTTCTTGATAGAAATTCCATGTCTACCCAGCTGGAGAAATAATACTTAGAGCCAACTTAAACATGTGGAATTTTAAGTACACATATATCTCAATTATTTTAATATTCAAATGGAATGGCAAATGTTTAAACATGACTGACCCCAATTTATTTCTTAAAGTAGATTGATTTGCCATCTTGAGAGTGAAAGCAATATTTATTACTTGGTGCACAGGAAGGAAGTCTTTTCTCTATTTCCCTCAAAAAATATGCTTTCAAATTGCTGCTTTGGAGCTAGAATTTTCTGTGGTTACTGGCACCAAAAACTCCCTAAATTATTATAAAAGCAGCATGGGAAACAGACATGATTATAGTCTAAGTAGCTATTGTAAGGTCAAGAGTCTACAATACTCCCTAAGTCATTTTCCCAGCCACATAAGATCTTCTGTACACAGCTAAGATTGGACTCAGAAGTAGTTCAGTATTTATTGTATTTCATGACAATGGTAGAAGGCTTCCAGATGTACTCTGACTACAACTTTGAATATATTTTCTTTTGCAGAGGACAGAAGAATTAAGAAAAAAAGTCAGAAATGGCTTTAATGATTGACTCCCTTGTGACTTATTAACAGAATTATTTGTTTAATTGGTGTTTCAAAAATTAACAATGTCTTTAGTTTCATTAGATTTATGATTTAGAGTAAACTGTGGAAATAACATTTAGTGAGATAAAGATGCCATCTTATTTCCATATACATTTAGCTAAGTTGTAGATACTTTTAAGCTTCAAGTTATACTGATGTGAGAAAGTAACCATTTAACCACATAGCATTGATAGTACATTATTTTGTAGAGAGCACTATGTAGGAGTAGAAGCAGGCTGTAAGTTCCAACTCTTTCATAGTTTGGAATAAAAAAACAGCTATAGAGAATCAGGCAGTGAAGTAGGTGACTGAAGGACTATACTGCGGCATAATATTAGACTGACAGAGATTACAGAATCTCAGAGATTATGATCACTGAAACAGAGACCAAGAGTGAGCTCATAGGTTCAGAATTTCCCCCATGCTACCAGCATAGGGGTGGGGTAAGAGATAACATAAAGGGAGAGAAGGAAAGAATCAAAGTTGGAAAAGTTACTTTGGAGACAGCAGTGGAAGAGAAAATCCAACTGAATGTAGCTGATGGAGAAACTGCACAGTGGGCTGATGAATGAGAAGTGTCCCTATTTTCTTAGCTAGTGAATGGAGAGCTGTGGCAGGAAGCTATTTTCTGAATGCTGTGCTAAAGTCACAGGTCTGGAAAGTCATCCCTCTCAAGATCGTAGCAAATATTGTTACAAGGAAACGAAACACCTATGAAGCGAGCTGTACAGTGACATTGCTGTGAGCTATGGTCATCAATAACTTACTCTGATCAGAGATGGGAACAGAATAGGGTGCAACACATTCTAATGCACAGGAGAGTGTTGCTTTTTCCTGTGCACCAAGATCTTCTCAGGTGCATGCATATGCATGTCCCCACACCTGGAAGAATTCTGTACACAGGCTAAGAACTTACCAGTAAGGTCGCATCTGCACAAATAAGAGGCCATACTGTTGCTGGAGCCATGGCAGAGCTCATAAAATAACATTAACAGCAATGAAGAAGATAAAGCCTTCAAAAAATCCAACACCCCTTCATGATAAAATCCCTGAAGAAAGTAACATAGAAGGAATTTACTTCAATATAAAAATGAATACATATGAGAAACCCAAAGTCAATATTAAACAGAATAGAGAAAAAATGAAAGCTTTTTCTCTAAAGTCAGAAACAAGAAAAAATATCTACTACCATCACTCCCACTCAATTTAATACTTGAAAATTTAGCTGGAGCAAATAGTCAAGAAAAATAAATAAAATGGATACAAATAGAAAAGGAAAAATTAAATTATTCATATTCACAGATTATATGATCCTATACCTAGAAGATTCTAAAGGTTACACCAGAAGGCTTCTAGATATGATATAAAATTTCAGCAAACTAGCAAAGTATGAGATCAACATACTAAAATTAATAGCTTTTATATATATACCAATAACAAATATGTGGGAAAATAAATAAAATAAAAATTTCATGCAGAATATTCTCCAAAAATAAAAATAAAACCTAGGAGTAAGTCTAAGGAGGTAAGAGATCTCCTCAATGAAAATTATTTAATACTGAAAAATAAACTAAAGAAAAGACTAGACATAAAGTCCTCCCTTATCGATGGATAGGCAGAATTATTGTTCAAATAAATGGCCATATTATCCAAAGTAATCTACAGACTCAATTCAATTGCCATCAAAATATCAATGCGACTCTCCACAAAATTAAAAAAAAACTATACTAAAATTAATATGAAAGACCCAGAATAGCAAAGGCAATCCTGAACAAAAAGAATAAAGCTGGAGGCAGCACAGTATTCAATACTAAATTATACTATGGAGCTATCATAACAAAAGCAGCATAGTACTTGTATAAAAATGGACATGTTGACCAATGGAATAGATTAGATAATATAGACACAAACCCACACAGATACAGTTATCTGATCCTTGAAAAAGGTTCCACAAAGGAATGTTGAAGATGGTTTCTTTGACAAATGGTGAAAGAAAAACTGGATTTTCATATGTGCTAGAATAAAGCTAGATCCCTCTTTCTCTTTATTGCCCTACACACAAGTCAACTCAAAACAGGTCAAAATTCTAGACATAAGACCAGAAATTTTACAACTGTTGGAAGAAAACAGAGAGGAAACACTTCATCATATAAGCACAGAGAACAACTTCCTATTAGAAATATGATATCTCAGGATATAATAGCAAGAAGAAATAAATGGGGAAGCATCAAATTCAAAAGCTCCTATGTAGCAAAGGAAACAATCAAGAGCATGAAGAGTTAACTGACAGAAGTAGAGAAAACTTTTGCCAGCTACTCCTCTGACAGAGGAATCCTATCTAGAATATATATACATAACTCAAAAGTAGAACCAAAATAATAAGTAACCCATTCAGTTAGTTTTCCAATGGAATGAATAAAAATTTCTCAAAAGAAGTGCAAATTTCCAACAAATATATGAAAAAGATGTTCAATATTTTAATTCATCAGGGAAATGTGAATCAAAAACACACTAAGATTCCATTTTATTTCAGCCAAACGATAGTTATTAAGAATACAAATAACAACAAAGGCTCCTAAGAATTCAGGAATAAAGACACTATTATACACTATAGAATGAAAATTCAAATTAGCGTAACCACTAATGAAATTGATATGGATGTTCCTCAAAAATCTAAAAATAGAACTACAGTATGATTTAGCTATACCATACTTTGGTACTTACCCAACTAATTTAAAGTAAAATTTAAAGCCAGCATTACTTTGGAGATACATGCCAAGTTTAATACAGCATAATTCACAATCGTCAATTTATAGAATGAACCTAGGTGTCCATCAACACAAAAATAAATAAGGAAAATGTGATATATACACAAACACATACATATATACATATATATATATATATATATATATATATACATATACACAATGAAGTATTATTCAACCATAGAGAAAAAAAATATGTTATTTTCAGGAAAAATGCATGGAAATGAAGACCATCACATTAAGTAAAATAAGTCAAATACAGAGAGACAAGTGCTGTATGTTTCCTTGCATATGTTGAAGTTAGTGTAAAAAAGAAGGGAGAGAAATGTCATGAAATTACAGAGACTAATAGAACAAACAAAGGGGATCACAGGGAAAGAGGAATGGATGATAATGGGAGGTACCATGAAGTGAATTTATTCAAGTTATGTTATATGCACCCATCAATATACTAAAGTAAGATTCACCATTCTGTATAGTTAATATGCACCAGTAAAATAACAAAAAGTAAAGAATAATATGTATTCTAAATCATATTCTTAATTTTATATCACATGATGGATGAGCTGGGTGTCATGGCACATACCTGTATTTCATATTTGGGAGGCTGAGACAGGAAGCCAGCCTCAGCTGGCAAGCCTCAGTAACTTAGAAAGACTATGTTCCAATATGAAAAATAAAAAGGGCTGGGGGTGTATCTAAGAGATCATAGAAAACATTTAAAAGTACTTAAAAGGTGAGCCAGGCGTGGTGGCGCACACTTGTAATCCCAGCATTTGGGAGGTTGATACCGGAGGATCCGGGCTCGCAGCCAGCCTCAGCTACTTAGTGAGCCACTCTGAAACTTAGTGAGACACTGTTTCAAAATAAAGAATAACAAATAGGGCTGGGGGTATAGCTCGAAGGTAGAATGCCCCTGAGTTCAATCCCTAGTACCGAAAAAATAAAGAAATAAATAAATTAATTAATTAAATAAAAGTACTTAAAAGGCTAGGTGTAGCAACACATGCCTGTAATCCCAGTACCTGGGAGGCTGGAACAGTTCAAAACTAGCCTCAGGAACACAGTGAGACCCTGTTTCCGAATAAAAAAGTAAAATGGGGCTGGAAGTATAGCTCAGTAGTAGAATGCCCCTGGGTTCAATCCTCAGCACCATTAAAAAAAAAAAACCCAAAATAAAAGAAAACACTAGATCAGAGATGACAAGTAGTTTTTTACCTCTATGCAA
Source organism: Graphiurus murinus (assembly GCA_004027655.1). NCBI lineage: Eukaryota > Metazoa > Chordata > Mammalia > Rodentia > Gliridae > Graphiurus > Graphiurus murinus. The sequence goes on from PVLC010004294.1 coordinate 26,861, forward strand.
ACTCCAAATTGTTAATAATAAGTTACAGGAATATATATTGTAAAGAATTAAGAAACCACTTTTCATTTCAGTGATGAAAACGGTCACAATCGATTGTTATCTGCTATTGGCATGAAATAGGAAGCAATATGTACAACCCTCTCATATATGTACAACATATATGCACATATATGTATATATACACATATTAAATATGCTTATCAAATGAATTGTATAGTATAAATTTACACTGGTGCGTCTTTTTGCCCAATTATTTTTCAAAATTTAAGGCTAGTAATAAGTTGTCATGCTGTAGTTACAATGTCATTATTAAGGTCACCATATTTTTGGATGGCAATCACTATAAAATAGGAAACAAGAATTTATTTCATATATCATCAAATAAATTTGCATGTATGAGACTCTAACCCTAAAAGTTATACTTTATTATTTCTACTTAATCATTTTCTCAATTTCCTCCATGATTTGTCTTGGATATACATTATTATCTCATGCTACTAGCCAAAATATTTTAGTTTGTCTCTTTTATTAAGCCTGGTTGTCCAATTTCTCTTATTTTTACTAATTTTTCATGTTAAATTAAAATATAAATTGAACACTTAAATGTCAAGGGGCCATGCAGTTAACATAACTGCTTGAATTTAGCTGGGTATAATACAATAGCTACTAAATTTATTTTATTACTATTAAGGATAACATCAGCCTAGTTACATTGCCTCTTTTTCCATTATTATTTTAAGGGTCCCTAGGCCATATATAATCCATTTTATGGCCATTTTGCTAACCCCTTAACTAAATAAGCAATTAGGTTTAATTATCAAGAAGCTAACTGTCTCTGCAGAGACACTATCATTGGATAATCTCAGATACAGTACTCTTGCTCCAACTTGTACAGAATAAATTGACCTGTGAGGGCTGGAATGTAGTAACTGTCCCAATTAATCAAAGGAAGAGTGAGCTAATATTTTCTTTATCTTTAAGACCTTTAAGGTATACTTTCAGTTATGTAATGGGCATCAAGAGACACATGCTTCATGTAAAATACTTTATGACATATTTTATAAACTTGTGTGCCCTGAAAAACCAGTTAATAAAAACCTGTAATACTTTGATATATTTTGTATGTCGTCTCCTTAAACTTTATTTTTCTACTCCTTCAAGAGCTTATTAGATACAAAAAGTGAGAATTAACGTTTCAAGTTAATACCCATTTCTTGTTGCTCTACTGTAAAAGGACTCACAGATGGTGAGAGAAGGAGGCAATTTTGGATTAAATAATGATATTTACATAGCTCAGGTTTATATACATTTTTATGGTATGTAAGCATCTGTGTTTGTGTTTTGGTTTGATTCAAAATATTTTGAAAAGATACTAATTTTTGCCAAGCAACACATCTTTAAGATTTAAGTGAAAATATTCAGACAACATTCTGAAATATAACCTTTATGTACCATAGCAATTCTATGATCCACAGAAAGAAAATTGAAAGTATTTGGCAGTTATATGCTAATAATTATTTTGGGATTCATTCAGGATTTTAATAGCACACTATAGTATAGATAAAATATGTATGTAGAACCTATATTTCCAAAGCATATCTAGAAGATTCCTGGACAATTTCAGTAATAATTGATGGAGGTAGAAACTATTTTTAAAGTTCAAGCAGATTAAATATAATTGCTATTTCCATAGCTTCTTTTGTGGTCAGCATTACACATTTCATTTACTTTGATCTTCCATCTCCCTTTTGATTATTTTCTCCTAATATTTCTATCTCATTCAACTGTCCTATGAGCCTCTTTTTCTTCCACCTTTTATTGCTGCTAGGGCAATAATAAAAGAAAGAACCTGTGGTGAAGCTACAAAAAGTTCATTCTGCTGACAAATTCTATGCCTTCAGGATGTGTCTCAGTTTTTGAGCCAAAGAATTGTTTCTGGGTAGGAACTAACAAGGGAGCACGGATGGCAGTAGTCCTAGGGATTTGCTATTTTTGACCAAGGAGATTCTCCACTAAAGGGCAGTCTGTGCTCTAAGAATCTCTGAGTTCTCTGTATCCAATTTTGCTTCCTTCATCTTTTCATCCATACTTACTAGATATCTCTGAAAGCATTATACTTACCCTGATGAATCTTTCTTTCTTCCCCCTCCATGTTATCATGCATAGGCATTACCATCATGGCCCCTAATAAACTCTTTGTGATTCTAAGTCTGTTTCAGCATCTCCTTTCCAGAATTCCAGTAGATAGAATTAGTTAACAGAGTGAATTACAAAGGCAGATGGTAAGGTGAGGTTTGGCAATTAGTATTTTATTCCAGGTGGTATGCTGGCATGGAGAATACCTGACACAAGGTAATGGCACAATGTCTAAGGCATTCACCATTGTGAATTGGAAGAAAGTTCCAGTGAATGAAATTGTCTTCACCTATGTGATGATTTAGTCTTTTGAAAAGTAAAGATGTTGGAAAAATAATGTAGAAAATACAGCAAAATTAGTTACTTTTTACTAATATGTATTGATGCTCTACAAAGGGAAAATTAGTAAGCAATTACAAACTAAGTGAAAGTCAAGTGGGATGGCACATGCCTATAATCCCAGGACTTGGGAGGCTGAGGCAGGGATTGCAAGTTCAAGAACAGCCTGATTACAGTACTAGACAAAGAAGAGTTTGTTGACTTTGAGGCCTTTCCCCAGGATACAGGATTTAATACCTGGAAAGACCCCAGTGTGTAGAGAAAACTCACTGCTAAGGTAGTCTCTAAAAGATTAGAGAAAATACTGACTAATGATGAGTAAGGTGGAATTATCTAAATTGTTCTGGCATGTGGTAAAGGAGAGCAAAGGAGGATCAAAGAGGTGGAAGTATTGGAATAGATATTTCATGTGAGATCAGAAAACCATGCAGAATATGATATTCCATTTCAGGGCCAAGAGGACACAGTAGTAATTAAAGCCTCTGGGAATTCACTGTGAGTGAGGCACTAGCTTTCCTGAGAAATTCAGTGTGGTTCTCCTCTACAGGCTGGGGCTCAGAAGAGGAGACACAGTCACAGTGATAGGCTCATTAATATCCAGGGGGATTATTGTCCCCATCCCTCCTGCCCCCAACTAATAGAAATAAAGCAGTAGTGTGCAACCATAAGAATCCAGGAAGGAACAGTTACTATTATGATCAGTAGACTTGCATAATGTTCTAGAGATGACTAAAAGATTATGACATTCCTGGCAATAATATGGATACTGTTTTACACATGTGTATGTGTATGTGTACATATATATATATATATATATATATATATATATATATATGTGTGCAATATAATATAGAATCAATTATATGTATAATTATCTAATTTCTTTATAAAAACAATTCTATGTATAATTATCTAATAATTATCTAATTTCTTTAGATTACAGTGTATGTTATATGATAATGCTCTTCCATAATAGAATATATAGATATTTATAATTTAAAGAAAGCCAAATAGAATAATCCAGAAGCTAATGGTGGTCATCCTAATAAACTGTATTGATCCCTGCCCAATTTTAGATCCTGAACTTGTTTCCTGGCCTAAGATCAGCTGAGTAAAGAGGCTGCCAGATTCCCAAGAGAAAAGGCACTAAAACAACTATAGACTAAAACATGCCAAACATATTCCATATTCACTCCATTCAATATTCTCCAGAGAAGCCTATAGTCATGTAAAAGAATTCCTACACACTAAGGGAATACCTTAATATTTCAAAAACTGTTAAAGGCCTGTTTAATCTGTTTTCCATAGCTATAACAAAATGCCTAAGGGGGTATTTTATAAAGAAATAAGTTTATTTCATTCACAGTTTGGTGCCTAACTGTTCTATATCTAGCAGCCCCATTGTTTGGTGAGGATGGTACAGTGGATATCATCATGGCAGGAGTGCATGCAAGACATGAAGCCAAAGGACAAGGAGGGGGCAATTTTGTCCTTTTATAACAACTCACTGTCACAGGAACTATTGGGTTCCTACAAGGACTATATAAGTCCCTTATGAGGGCAATGTTCCCAGAGACCTAACCCCCACATACTAGGCATTTGTTAAATTTATATTTAATGAATGCTGATGACATTCTCAGGCATAACCCTATGTATAGGAGTTTAAGAATGCATTATATTAAGCTAGACATGATAGTTCACACTTGTAATCCCATTACCTGGTAGGTTGAAACAGGAGCACCACAGGTTCGAGGCCAGGCTCAGCAATTTAGTGAGACCCTCAGCAATGAAGCGAGACCCTATTTCAAACTAAAAACAGAAAATAGGGCTGGGGGGGTCTATTTCAGAGGTAGAACACCCCTGAGTTCAGTCCCCAGTGCCCAATTTTAAAAAACGCATTGTTAGCCACAGGTTCCAAAATTCTCTTAGAGAAGATGGCAGGGAAATTATATATGACAAATCCTCTATTCTTCTTGGAGAAGTTCATCTGTGAAAAGGAGGACCTGTGCAAAATAGATACCTTGAGGGACTTAGGAATGAGGATAATATCAGAAGCACCAACTCCAGTACCATATGCTCTTTCACTGTCCCCAGCTACCTTCAGTATAGTCTCAGATATACTGAAGGCCCTAATGTGCTAGTATCTAATGTGCCAACAAAATTATCCTGCTTTTCACATCTAGAAAAAACACCATCCATTCCTTTAAGATTTTAGGACTACTTTTCCCAGAAAAAAATGTGTAATTGTCATGAAAAATAGCATGTACCTAAAAGGGCCCAAAATAACACATAGAGACATTTGATAAGTCTTAAAATATTTCACTTGGATTTAATTTAACACTGTCCAAAGGGAAGAAAAATGGAAGGTATCAAAGGTAGCAGTTAAACAACATCTAGGGGTCAGCTCATTTCAAAAGTGTATGTACAGTCATATATCTGCTGTAGAGTGCAAGTCTGGTGGGAGGAGAGTTGTGATAATAAATGAGCACAGTGGAGAACTCTTGGCATAAGAGTCTAGAAATGATTACTTCATGATCCCAGTAGGCATATATGCTTTCTTTAAGGGATATATTTTTATTTGTTTCCACAAATCTTGGTATTTTCCTGTTCATAGTAAAATAGCCAGAACTTCCTTTCTCAGTTTTCTCACTTTGGTTAATGCCAAAATTATTATTATTTCCCCAGATTTTGGGGCCTCAAATTCCATAGGCATTTTTGGCTGTTCCATTCCCTTCAATTCTCACGTCTAACTAGGCATCCAAGAAATCTCTGATTTGCAAAGTCTTGATTTATCATTGCATAGTCATTGTCAAGATTCATTTTTCTTAATACATAATCACTGATCAGTGCCTACACACGACAAAGCTTCAATGAGTGAATGGTTCAAATAGAGAAACATGAATTAATCAGTGGTAATTTAGATAATTGTTCTTGAAATAAAAGAGCAAAAACTCACTAAAGGAACATTACCCTATAAACCTTTATTCCCACATTGAAGTCAGTTTAAAGGTCTATAGAGCAATAAGGACTTGTCACAAGGATATTAACCAGGGGTAAAAACATTCTGTTAGTAAAACAACACTTGATTTTGATTTCAGGAAACATAAAATCATTCTAGACTATGCAGAAAATATGCCAAGGACTACATGTATGATATGGATTTTTATACTGAATGATATATTCTAAATATTTAATATAGGGAATAGTTTGAAGTTTAAATGTTCTAAATTTGAATGAATATAAATTAATGAAAATTTCTTTATTTTCTATAACTGAAGTCAAAAATTATTCCAGGCTTTTAATTTCTAAGAGCACACATCTTATCCTAGACCATTTTATTTTATTCAACTTGATCTAGATTTTTTTTCAACAAAATTCAAATATTATTGCAAACACTATCTAGATTAAACCTTCATTATTTGGCAGTAAAATCACCTTCTGTGTTTTATGATGATGTCAGGAAACAGGAATAATTTAATAAATTTTTATTTGGTTAGGAATGAGATATTTGATATTGTATCTCTGTTATGCACTATATTGTCTTTAATTTATTTGAAGTTGTGTTTCTCCTTTGCCATGGTCCACAGTATGGTTTATTTTAGCTACTCTTCAAGTCTTCAGGTGGTACAGACCAAGGACTTCTTGGCTACCTTCTTTGCATCAAATTAGAGTGTAAATAGTGCCCTTAGGATTATAAACCTAACCTTATTTAAACTACCGCATGTGTGTAGTAGTTGAACAAACCATTGTGTCAAGCATAGGCTTGAAGAATGCGATGATATGGGCAGAAAAGTAAAAATATATCCAGTTTTTCCTATATTTTCCTGCTCCTGTTTGTCTTCTGAATTTTTTTCCTTCCTTCCTTCCTTCCTTCCTTCCTTCCTTCCTTCCTTCCTTCCTTCCTTCCTTCCTTCTTTCTTTTTTCCAGAAGGTACTGGAAAGTGAACCCAAGGGTTTTCTATCTCTGAGATACACCCTCAGTCCTATTTTTTGTTGCCATTGTTGAAATAGGGTTTCACTAATGCATGCTTATGTATGTTTACATCTGCACAATTCACAATTGCCAAACTATGGAACCAGCTGAGATTCCATCAACAGATGAATGGATTACAAAACTATGGCATATGTACACAATGGAATTTTACTCAGCCATAAAGAACAAAATCATGTTATTTTCAGGAAAATGGATGCAACTGGAAAACATTATCTTAAGTGACATTAGTCAGTCACAAAGAGTAAAACAGCATATGTTCTCCCTAATATGCAGATACTAGGTAGAAAATGGGGCATAAGAGGGACTCCAGATGAAAAAGGAGAAACCCTGGAAGAGGGTCTCCAGATGAAAAAGGAGAAACGCTAGATAAGCAAAGAAGTTGACTTAACTGAAGGTGATGGACGGGGTGGGGGGTCACCCTAATGCACACGATGTACTTTCACAAATATATCAAACACTAAACTGAACTTGAGAAGGAGGGAGGGTGAGGGAGTTGGGTGAGGATGGGGGAAGGGCTAAATGAGTGATGTGTGCATCTATGCCTCCACCATCCTGTACCTCATACAGATATATGATTACAATGCATCGATAAATTAAAAATAATGGAATACAAGTTTTCTTAGAGCAAATACAAGAAAGTCACTAAAGTAAGGGTGGAAAAGAGGGAACTGAATAAAGAGTTAGTAGGTGAGATGCCTTAAAATCATGCTTTTACAATTTTCGAGGGGATAGGAAGATATTAACTGATAAAGGTTCAAACTGCTAGTTATCACAGATGCATAAGTTCAAACAGTGCCATTTCAAGTTTAGCTTATCACTTTAATACTGTTGGGGAGGATATTATACCTAAGGATGCATGTAGAAATCTGGAGTTGTTCACTAGCTAATTGCTGATAATGTTATAAATGTTGAACAATTTTAAGTAGCCCTATACCTGAAAGCCTTGTCTCATTCTAAATGTCAATAGCGTTCTCTGCTAGTGAACACTGCCACACTTTAGTATGAGCAGCAATTTACAAAAGAGAAGAGAAGCTGCTATAGGTTGTTGCAACAACTTTCTTAAAAAGTAGCTCCAACAGCAAAAGAATCAGAAAAAATAGTATGAAAAAAAACAGATAAAATCAACCCAAATAAACAGTAACATGATTTAATACGATCAGAGCCTACAAACTTTCACAATTCCTCAAAATGACATTTAATTAAGTAGAATAATTGCTTATTACATCAATTGTCCTGAGTTATCAAGTTATAATGTATATTTGTTTATCTAAGAATATAGAGCCCTTTACAATACATTTTCAAATGATTTCCTTTCTAAATGTATAACACAAATATTTAAAAGTTTCGAAGTGATATAATAAGATATGGCCATCTACTCTTGAACTTCTTTATTTTTCAGAAAAGTTTCTTTTAAAAAAGAGATTGATTTTTGCCTGTTACAGTGGCACATGTCTAATCCTAGCACTTAGGTGGTTTAAACAGGAGGACTTCAGTTTTGAGGCCAGACACAGCAATTTAGAAAATCCTTGTTTCAAAATAAAAATTTAAAAGTGTTAGGGTGTTTATCAGAGGTAGAATGCCCCTTAGTTCAATCTCCTATGCCCCAAATTGTTTGATTTCTTCTTACTCACCTCTCAACTCACTATAAATCTAATTTCACTTTGTTTCTCTGAAACTGCTTTCGCAAATTTCATCAATTAACTCTTTATTGATAAGGCCAATGGACATTTCCAATGGGATGGCTACAACATTAGAAGATGATGGTGATAATGATGACGATGATGATGATGATGATTACTGAGATTTATTTGTGCTTATTTTTTACACCACCATCCTTTGTTATTTTTCATTAAACTCTTGATTCCCTCATTTTCTGTTTCCATTGTGAATTTATATATATATAAATATATATATATTTATATTCATATTTATATATATATATATCTCCAGAATTATAATAGACCTATTTTCCTTTTACTTTTGTACACTTCCTGGGGAATATTATACACTGATACATCAACTAATACCTAAGTGGTTATGATTCACATCTTCACCTCAAGTCATTACCACTCTTTTAATAGAAATCCAGTAATATCTCATCAGCCTAATAAACAACCCAACTTCAATATCCCAAATACCTCCTGATTGTTCATAACACTCCTATGTGTATTCATTAGGCATTTTCTCCTGTTTATTCTATTAGCACTACTACATTATTTTTCTTTCATTTAGCACAGCATCCAATTGGAAACCAAATTTAATTAGTTCTAGTTTTTAAGTTTTAATATGTTCTCTCATGTCTTCCACCACTCTCAGTGCCTTAGTACAGATTTTAATCATTTCATGCATGGATTAATTTAATAGCATGATATATGATATCTGATGTCTGATGCCTCCACATTCAACCCATTAAGAACATCCTCCATTACCATATGAATTGATTTTACAAAATGACATCTTGATCATATCAGAAATACTTGACCCAATATTATTTAAAATATTTCATAATTTAAATTATATTTAGAATAAAATCCAAATATGTTCATAAAAATAAAAAATGTATGTATGCTTTTCTTACCATTTTTACCTACATGTCTAAACACTAGCTATAAGCATTCAGTTTTTCCCTAAAAATGTGACTTGTTTTCTGTAAGTTAGACATTTGAAAATAATTATACTTCCTATAATGTCATCCTTTCTTCAAATGATTAACTATTAACTAAAAGACTCAATTTCATATTTCAGTTTTCTGAGGTGCTTTCCCTGGTACACTGCTATCCTATTCAATCTTGATCTGAGTTTGTTGCCCTTCATCTAGATTTATATAGTACCCCCTTTATACATCAGTGAGCAATATTAAATATATTGTATAGCTATCATTGCTATCCTCAACTTCACTCTCCATTCTGTTTTGTGCTACTTTAGAATTGGGACTTTGTCTTATTAATTTTTGTATCCTCTGTGGCTAGTGCAGTGTAAACTAATACACATTCAATGTTTTCATATTTTCAATGTTTTATGATATTTAGGAGCTATCTGTGTATAAAATGAATGCTACTAATTAGAAAGTAGTAACATTTTCAATAAAGCAGATGGAACAAAATTTTTATGTGGAACAATTTTGCTGAATTTTTGTTGCTTTTTTTTAAGGTTACAAAATAAATTGTGCTGAATAGTATTAACATTTTTACACAGTTTAATAACCTGCAATTTCCACAATTGTTCTGATTCCTCTATTTGCAATAATATATTTCATTAATTCAACCAATACGTTTTGAATATCTGTGTTAGACACAGTGCTTAAAAATACAAATATAGAACTGGAGATTATATTGTCCCTTAACTTCATTTCATCCAGCAGGTATAAATTGTGTTGAATTATTAAATTATTTAACAAATTATGCTATATATTTGAAACACTTGGAATTACCTTCTAACTATAAAGTTCAACTTGAAATTATCAATATTTAATCTTCATAAGGTTTAATCTAATACATTGAAATGACACTTCATTGAATATATCTTGACTTCTGCAGACTCACAAAATAACAATGCCAACAAAATATTCTGAATATATAAGGGATTTTTTCAAGCACCTACACATAGAATAATCAGTGGAATATACATTGTGATAAGAGGAGACTTAAAGTATGGCTTGTTCCCAAATACTTCTACTTCACTTTGTCACAGATTTCTTCTGAAAGGTCTACAATAGAGTTTAACTAGTGAAAGTATAATGCTACTCATAAGTCATGGGAGGAACTGTATGCTAGCTGGGCTTAATCATTATCAGTAGCGTTAATGTATTATTTCTCTGAAAAAGAATATTTTCTGCTTTTGAAAGTAAATCTTACAATAGTACATGGAAGTCTCAATTTATAAACCAGTTAAAAACATAGTTTAAGCCGAACATGGTGGCACACGCTTGTAATCCCAGTACTTGAGAGGCTGAGACTGGAGGATCCGGGTTCTGGCCAGCCTCAGCTACTTAGTGAGACCCTCTGTAACTTAGTAACACCCTGTTTCCAAATAAAGAATAAAAAAGTAGGACTGGATGTGCAGCTCGGAGGTAGAATGCCTCTGGGTTCGGTCCCCAGTGCTTCAAAAAAATAGTTTATTTTGAGAAGGTAGGATTCCAGATTCCTGCTCAAGTTGCCTCTTTTTCATTCAATTCAGCTTAATACCTCTCACAAAAATCATTTATACTACTTTCATAATATGTGGAACATAGAAATAACTTCATTTTCTTCTTTTATTCAATGATCAACAGAAATAATCTAAGATTATTTGAGCATCCTTTACTTACATATATATACATATACATATATATTACATATTCTTTGTGTAATTTTGACTTACATATGTATACATATACATATATACTTATATGTACATATACATATATATATTATATATTATTTGTATAATTTTGAGAATTGTTCTGTTACCATTATTCTCCTTTAACAGATGAGGAAATTGAGACTTAGAGTTTTAATTATCTTTAACTAAAGAAGCAGGAAGTAGTGAACCTCATATTGAAATTCAAAACTATCTAACTTAATAGTCTGAGGCCAGTTCATATCGCACAGTTTATGTGATACCATGCAGAAAAGAACAAGTCCAGAGGGTTTAGGATACAGGGTAAGTAACTTTAGCCATTCAATAAAGTTAATATTTCAAGGTGTTTTCCCAGATTTGATAAAAAGTCCTGATGTAAAAGAGAGAAGTGTGTGAATTTACCAGAAGAAGTTTAGACAAAGAGACGATCTGGCACTGTGGTGCCAATAAGTGAAAGAACGGAACTCAGAAAGTACAAACAAATTGACAAACATCCAAGAGGGCTTTCAAATATTTATAAAAATGTAGACATAGAAACTTTAAGGAAAGAAGTTTTGCTATTAAAATTTGCTTTTATATAACAGTCATATAACAAAGTTGCTTAAACTCTAGACATTTTAGGTCATAGTACTTGTAGAAAAAGTGTATTTCCCCATGAAGCCAACTAAAATTGCATTCATTTAAACATGCAAGTTCCAAATGCATATGAAGGGACCTAGCAGTGTGTCCACAAGGTTATATGGTTTTGTTGATTAAAATTTATAAAAATCATAATCAGTCAGACTGTCATTTTTTTTCTACTCTTAACTACCTCTTCATTATACCTTCCATGTCAGATAAAGTTGAAGTATTAAGTTATTTTTGGTATTTTATTAAGGTAACTTTGAACTTAAGATATATTTAGTTTGGATTTAGTTATATATAAAAAGTCTTGATGTAAAAGAGAGAAGAGTGTGAATTAACCAGAAGAAGAAGTATAGACAAACAGACTATCTGGCACTGTGGTGCCAATAATATATATATATATGAATATATAATATGTATATTATATACATGATAATATATATATGAATGTGTATGTGTGTGGTTTAAGTTATTGATAGCCCTTCTGAAGTTCTCATAATGTCTCCTGGTGGATTCAGCCAATATTCCTTTACTTATTTATTTATTTTAGTTTTTGTGGTACTTGGGATTGAACCCAGGGACACTATATCACTGATCTACATCTGCAGCCCTAAACTGGCTCCTAAACTGTGATATTCTGGCCACAGTCTCCTGGGTAGCTGATACTGCAGGCATGCACCACCATGCCCAGGAAGAATTTACCTAACATTCTTATATGGAAGTGCTTGGCCAGATTTTATATACCAACATGTAGAAAAAATAATAAAGGAGGGACATAAATAAAATGGTAGCATAGGAAGTTCTTAATGACTGTTCTTTTACAGAAACACCAAAATTCAAGAAGAAACCTTCAGAATCAATTTTCTCAGAATCCTAAAAAAGAACATTCAAAGGCTTTCTGCAGTCAAGCAAATGCTGAATCAATAAAAAAGACAACAAACGTATTCCTGGAATTGAAAGAAACATTAGCTGAACAAGAGTTAAAGAGACACTTCAGTGACCACATATGTCAACGCATACAGTCTTTTCAAAAATACATTGGAAATATTGCTCAAGAAATGGATGACTACAGTGGCTGGGTAGTTCAGCATTAGAGCATTCGCCTAGCATGACCAAATGACTGGGTTCAGTTCCTGGCATTGGAAAAAAGGAATGAATAATGTTAGACTTCAACAAATAAGAACAGTAAACTCTGAGGTAGGGAAGAATATGAATAATATAATTTTCAGGTTTACCTCATCACAATATTCAATTGTCTAATTTTTGACAAAAAGAAAATCACGAAGCATTCAAGGAAACAGGAAAGTATGACCTAATCAAAGGGAAAAAAAAAACAAATGGACAGAAACTGTTCTTGAGGAAGCAGACATTGAACTTAATGGATAAACTAACAAGAGAGCACTCAATATTAGAAACCTGTTTCTCATCAGAAACAAGGTCAGCAAAAGACAGTAGAATTATATATTTAAAATGCCAAATTAAAAAAATCCTGTCAACTTCTATATCAGCACATCTACATAGGTAATAGAAAAGATAAATATATAGGTAAATATAAAAGTCATTGTATTTATATATTTCAGTTGTAATGCCACTTTTTATTTTCTTTATGAATAAAATAACAAATGCATAAAATATAAAGATATGTTAGATGGGTGTGGTGGCACACTTCTGTAATCTCAGTACTTGGGAGGCTGAGACAGGAGGATTACAAGTACAAGGCCAGCCTCAGAAACTTGGTGAGGCCCTCAGCAATTTAGTGAGATCCTGTTTTAAAATAAAAATATAAATTAGGACTAGGGATGAAGCTCAGTGTGTGTGTGTGTGTGTGTGTGTGTGTGTGTGTGTGTGTATGTGTCTATATGTGTCTAGCCAAACACAATATATGGAGTTGTGCTTTTACAGCAACAATGTAAATGGGAGGAGGAAGTGCTATAGGAGTATAATTTTTGTATGTTAATAAAGATAAACTGGTATGCCTTGAAATTAGATTGCAATACAATTAGGATGCTAAATATAATATCTATGATGACCATTCTGAAAATATCTAAGTATTTGCACAAATGTAAATGAGAGTGGAATAGAAATCATATACTCAACATTATTAACCATTAAGTAAATACATAATTAAACCACAATGATATTTCAGCTCATAATCACTAAGATGGCTACAATTAGCAAAACAGAATATAAGAAAAGGATGTTGAAAATTTGGAACCCTGGTACATTTCTGGTAGAAATAGAAAATTGTATGGCGACTGTATATTTCAGTATGGAAGTTGTTCAAATAATTAAATGCAGAATTATCATACATTTCAACAATTCCAATCCTAGATATATACCCCCCAAAATTGAAAGCAAATACTCAAACATGTATACAAGTGTTTACAATAGTGCTATTCACAAAAACCAAAAGGTTAGCCACATATATGTCAAGGAAATAGATCAATGAATTATAGTATGTACATATAATAGAATATTACTGAGCCATAAAATATATTACGATGTGGACAAAACCCCAAAGCATTATGCTTAATTAAAGAATCCAGACACAAATGAACACATACTGTGTGATTCCATTAATATAAAAAATTCTAGAGTACATATTGTTTATGCAAACAGAAGGCAAAATGGTGGTTACCAGCATCTGGAAAGAAGTTGCTAAATGATTCTGTGTGTGTGTGTGTGTGTGTGTGTGTGTGTGTGCGCGCGCGCGCATGCGCCTGTGCCCTCAAGTGGTACTGGGAATTGATCCTAGGGGTGTTCTATCTCTGAGCTACCACACCCAGCTTGCCAAATAATTCTTATCCTTAAAGGATTTTATTTGGAGTGACGGAAATCTTTCTGAACTAAACAGAGGAGCTAGTGAACAATGTTGTGAATGTACTAAATGACATTGGATTGTTCTTTTCAAAATGGTAAAATTTATGTTGTGTGAATTTCTTTTCAGTAAATCCATAAGAAAATATTTTAGGGATATGCTGTGAAGTGAAGGAAAGAAAAACTTTTGCTTGTATGTAGAATACAGCCTTCTGAAATTTGAATCTTACTGTGGACTATTTTCTCATGTAGATACTTATATTTATACTTAATTTTGAATTATTATTTTAATTTCTTTTCCTAATGCAGAATCTCTCTCCATACCTCCCACTATTTATGCATTCTTCAGACTCTCCAAATTAAGATAATATACCTGTATTGCAATAGCATAGATCAGAGACCATCCTGATGTGTAAATGTATATGGATGCTGTTTAACAGAATAAATGCTTAACTGAATAACCTCATACTTTGTGGGCTAAGGTGACTTGAAAACTTCCTAAGAGTTTGAGTGAGAGAAAATTGATGACGTCAATGGAATGATCTTTTCAAATCTGTCAGCTTGTTAGAGCTCTCTCTGAGTCAGAGTAGGATGATATTTAGAAGAAGGTTTGTTTATTTTTATCTTTGATAATTTTCTGTGAACAAATTGTATTTTCTTGTGTGTCTCAATCATTCTCTGCACAGTTTCAGGGGGCATTGATTAAAAGATTACAAAAATAAGTCAATTTTGGACAATCATTATTTTCTGAGTCACATAGCTGTTTATAGAATTCTGAAACATATTTCTAATAACTATCTGGTTAATGAAAATGTTATCCAATTTCAGTTTCCTTTTTTGATTATTAGTCACTACATAATATTTTATAATAATCTAACTAATATACTATGATATTTCCTTTTCTATGTCTTTCCTTTTTATGAAATATCTTTTCTCATATACAAATTTATAAGTGTATAATCATAGGCAAGACACAGCTTAATGACTAAATCTGTCACCTCTTTTCTTTTGCTGCCTGGTATTTTCTAAATTCATTTTTATTTACTTGCATTGCTACTAATTACTTTTTTATTTCAGTCTAGTTTTGAAGGTGTCATCAGAAATTTCATTATCATTCTTTAATTGCATATTGCCCTAAACGTCCAATAATTATTTGACAAATTTCCTAGGATCTTTGTCAGTGCTGTTTTTTGTGTCTGGATAGTCATTAAATGTACAATTCATAAACAGAAATGTATATTTATTGATCACAATTTAAGCACTAATGAATCCAACTGGCTGTACTAAAAGGCTCTTCTAGTGACAGTTTCATAAATAAACTATATTTAAACAATTTCTTCAGTTCATTTCCTGCCTGCCGGAAAAGACCTCACTGGCTGTCTTTTTTTCATTTTCTTTATCTTTATACTCTTTTTTTTCTGCTCTAAATCATTCAGTACCTCAGGACACAGATCTAGGACTTCTTTATCTACACTCACTTCCTATGTGATCTAATCCAAACCTATGGATTAAAAAAAAAAATCCAGAGTTGTGACTCCCAAATTCAATTCATGTTTACAGCACAGAACTTGACTTATTGAAATCCACAATACAACTTCCAAATGCATGCACAAAATCTTCACAGGTATGTTTATTAGTCATTTTAAATTTAACATATCTACAAGAGAACCTTTGATTTCCTCTCAATTTTTCCCTTCCAACAGGATACCTAACCTCAGTAAAGGATACAATTACTCACTTAGATCTTCAAGCCAAAACAGAGCTATTAGACTAGTCATGTTAAAATATAAGGATTTCAGTTCTTGTGACACAGTAGGTTCACTCACTATAGACCTTTGGAACATTATTTCCTTTGCTTGAAATACTATTTATCCTTATCCTGTTCTATTAGTTAAAGGCTGCATTTCTTTTGAATTTTAAATCTGCCTCCATAGAGAAGTCTTCATTGACTCTGTGAAATTAGTCACATACCATGTTATACACTCACATGACACCATGTCCCTGCCCATTATACCACTCCTGGAAAAGTTAAAATTTGTATTTCTTTCTGTGATTATGCCTCCCCTACAATTGTAATCATTTTATTATAAGTTCCATGAAGGAAGTGATTATGTGTGTTTTTGCCCATTTCATTCAATCTTCAAGAACTACCATACTGTTAGGCATATTTGGGGAGGAAGGAAGAAAGGGAGGGAAAATGAGAGGAATGCATCTTGTCAAACGCAAAGTACTACATACAATGTCAATTTATGAATTATTGATTTGTAGGCATGAAAAGATGCTTGTCCCCATAGTTGTCTTGAATACCATGAGACCTGGTAATAATACACTTCATTTTCTTCTAATGGCATTCTTGTCTCACTTAAGGCCAAATGAATCCTTACAAGGGACCTCCATTACCATGAATCCTGAATGAGTCTCTATTTCCTAAAATCAAGAAGCCTAACTGATGGAAGAAGTAACTTTAACAATTTAGCATAGTTAGACTTTTAAATAGGTAGGCATATGTGTATGTATATGCATATTAACATATCTAGTATATGTTAATACTTAAATCTTTGTGTAGATCAGTTTCACAGTTAACTTTCATAGGAATAAATGCTGCTTCATACATTTTTATTTTAAAAAGTCAAGGCCTCATCATATACAGGCTTGTTGTTGTATTAAACTAAAGTAAGGATTACTTTATAGCAGAAAAAATTATAATTTAATATTAGACACATATCTTAAGAATCATGGAAAATAACTGGGTAAATACTCAATATGTTGAAATAAAAATTCTAAAGTAAAAAGGCTGAATTAACCTTTGGCTTTAGGGAATGAACTATCTGTTTATATTTATAATTATAAGATATCTCAGAAATATCAAAATAGTCATATGCTATCCACATATAAATGATAAAGATTTTTTTTTTACCGTACTGGGGATTGAACTCAGGGGCATCCCACCACCGAGCTATACCCCAGCCCCACCTTTTATTCTTTATCTTGAAACAGGGTCTCACCAAGCTGCGGAGGGCCTCACCAAGTAGCTGAGACTGGCCGCGAAACCGGGTCCTCCGGTCTCAGCCTCCCAAATGCTGGGATTAGAAGCATGCACCACCACACCCAGCTAACTATAAAGATTTAAGATTAACAGTTTACTCTATTTGATCTTTCTTCTATTAAATAGAATTATAGATAAATGTTGTGCCATCAAATAAAAAGTATAATCAATTTTATTGGCTAATTTCTACTTTCATCTCCAAAAGTAATCCTATCTGGAAGTTAAATATAACCTCATCTAGATACAAGTGAACTTGTATTATATTATATTAGTCCAAATTCAGAAGAGTGAGTTCCTTCATTTACAGCTGATTCTGGACAAATTATCATTCTGGATATGTATGTCAATGGATGGATTTCTGGGATACCTAAGTAACTCTTGATGTTTGAAAAACACAAAGTACATATACTATGTTGTTCTTAAACTTCACAAATACTTGAAATTAATAATAAGGTCATATCTAGCATGAACATTTTGTGTCCAATTCTGGCCTATTTCTTTGTTATGATTGTTTTGAACCTTTGTTTAATTATCCTCATCATTTCATTGGTTACTATCATTAGTACTCGCCTTCCTCTTCTATTCATTTTTATCCTTCTTTCATTCATATTTTATCTATAAGCCCACTCTCCTACCCACTTAGACACCCACTCTCATATATTTAATATATCTAATCTCTCTTCCATAGGCATACTTACCTATTGAAAATAAACTTTGAAAAAATCTGGTATTTGAGAAGCTACATGGTTTTCATTTATATATATAGTATTACACTTTGATTTTTATTCTTCTTGATTTTCAGTGAATTTATTGTTATATTTTAGATATCAATGTGTTATTATGGATGAACATTGGGAATATCTTTCCCCACTCACTATCTATCTCCTAATTTTGCTTCTGGTGTCTTTTGTAGAGTTCTTGATTTTTAACATAGTCAAATCCACTAATTTTTATCTTTATGCTCAGTGCTTTTAGGGTTTTGTTAATAATACCTTTACTGGCCTCTCCTTCTAGAACAGAGGCTCTTCAGATCTACATTGCATTTTCCTTTGTATGCTGAAGAAACTGACCTTGGCTTTTTCTTTTCTCACAGCAGGATCACAAAACTCTTGACAGGCCCTCTGTGCCTTATCGATCCACAGACACCATAGAGACATCTTTAACATCCTGCAGACTCCACACTCTTTCAGAGGTCTACTAGGCAATTTCTCAAACTAGTGTCCTCCCCCATAAATGTCCTACGGTTCACACAAAAGACACCAGCCTCTTGAGGCGGACCTTTACAATTTTCATTGACACCGGTCCTTTCAAGTTACTCCATGCTGCTAAATTAAAAACCATCTCCCTTGATGTGGTACTGTGTAACCTTACAGAACCTTGCCCCCGCTTGTGCTCTCCTTTCCTTTTCAAGGCTCACTCAATATAAGCTTTCCTGTAACTCCCAGACTTATCCACTAAGATAGGAAGAGTCTTCTTCCACAGTCTTCATTCCCTTTAAACTGACCAATAGAACAAAGGAAATACACATCACATTCTGGGCTCTTTCAACTTGAAAATATATAATTTAACACATCAAAATTTCCATAAATTTATTTAATTCACATTTCAGAAGATTAAGCATAGCATTTCCTGCAATTATGCATAATTGGTAAATTAGGGGGAATCCAAAATGGTGCAAAAGAGTAAATAAAAAGAAGATGTGAACTTTGAAAGATCCAAAAGTTCCCTTGGATTGATCCTTTAAGGAGAGAAATTAGAGTATAGAAATCCTTCAATGTGGCTTTATTTTTGTTGGGTTATTTAATGCAAACATTTATTTTAATTTAATAACATTTCCAATAAAAACTATGACTATCTAAAACCAGCTTTCCTATAAAATATATTTGTTTCTCTTTAAAGACACAATATACTAGAAGGGTATATTACTTTATGATTATAGTAGTCATCAAACTTTTCTCATGTTCCTAAAAAAACATTTTTGGATGCAATCTTAAACAAACATAAATCTTTTTCCCCATCCTACAATCTATTGCCCTTAAAATTAATAAAATCCTTATAACTAATAAAATCCTTAAAAACTATATACTTGCTTAATCAATAATAGGTACAATTTAAATTTGAATGTCTACACACAAAATAACACACATAATTAAAGAAAACTTTTATCTTTTGTACAAAATTTTCTATGGAATTTTTCCTCTAGTATAAGTACAATGCATCCACTTAAACTTATGAATACTTCTTCTACCTCAGTGTCTTGAGATTATCCCAAAGGATTCTTCATTTTCTTATAGAAATTTAAGTTTCAGACAGGGGTCCAAAATGCTTCATATCAGCCAAACATTTATAAAGGACTCTTGTAGTACAAACACAGAAATTCCCTTCAAAAGGCTTTACTTTGTTTCAATTAATCAGTGTCTATGTATTTCATTCAAATTACATTTAATTGTCTGCCATAGCTCCTTAATAGCTGGATCCTGAGCAAGGCTCGGTCTGCTGGAGTCCTGCAGGGCAGACAATTCCAAAAGAAGGAATGCGTGGCATATCCCACTTTGCATTATTAAATTTTGGGTGCATTGAGTTTTGCTTTTATATTATAAAAGAAAACTTCTTAGAAACATGTGGCCTGACAGATACTGATCTCTTAGCTGAAAAAAAGCAGTGCCTCGAGACAACCCAATGCATTAACCTTTTACAAGCATTAGTCTAGAAACAGGCTTTGCAAGTTTATCTAAATAGCTACTACAAGTAGTCTTTTGCCCACTACCACCTGGTCTTCCTGGAATCCACTAACTACCTGAGATAAGATAGAACACTGCTTAAAGGGGCTAAACAAAATTGTAAAGATTTTTAACTAATGGAAAATAATTTTTATATACGTGTTGTAACCTTAACTGGTTGAGGATAACCTTTAGAAAAACAAGTCTGTAAAAATTCCTGTTCTATATGCCTCATTGTAAAAAAAATAGTATAAAACAGTGACTGACAAACAATAAAAGAGATACATTTCTACACTGCATGTAATGTGAGTGTATTCTCACAACCTCGTCTCAATCCACACCTGTCGAGGGACCCCTGACCGCCACTGCCTCGAGGGCTTTTCCCCGGAATCTGTCTATTTTTATAGGCAAATTAATTAGACACAACAAATTTAGCATAACTTTAATGTCCTTATAAACAGGTTTACTATGTCACAGGGCCTCCAAAACATGAAAGAATAAATAAATTCAGGAAGAAAGTCCTTTTGTTCGAAAGCTATTTTGAACCTACATTGCATGTTCATGGACATGATCATTAATCTTATCATTAGTGAAATGTTTGCTAAAATCTAGTACCATATAAGGAATTTGCTCATACATTACTGATAGAGCAAATTCAAGATGAATATTCCTGTCCTTCTACATATATCTGCCTCATAATGTATGTTAGTAAAATAATTATAATTTATGTTCTCTCTGGCACTTTTAGGTCTAGGTTGCATGTTCTATATAAAATCCAATCTTCATGACCACTAATAATCATTTTTCTCCTACAAGGAGCACAAGACTGTTCACTGAGCTTTCTGAACCTTGCTGAATCAATGATGTAGATAAACCTCTGTATCATCAAGCCCTTAAAATAATTACAAAGAAGTCCATGTCATTCTAAACACATATACATGTCTACTTTCATACGGCAAACAAAAGCCCTTGAAAGATTTTTTGATATTTTTAGTTGTACATGTTATTTGACATTCCAACATTAGAGACTATTGGTAAGATTCAACTTTAAATGAATCATAAGAAGAAATTTATTGCTCTTTGCTCTCTAGCTATTTTAGTTCATTGTGTGATTTCTATTTCTTCTGAATGCATCACTTAAATTAAATTGAAAATTTAATACATAAAATATTCAATGTTTTTCCCATATTTTTGTACAGCTTGATGTCAAACCCAGTTGGTGTACCACTGATATCCTCTCTTAATGATGAAAAACAAATGATTCCATTAAATTATATTAGTGACAATCTGAAGAATTAATGTGAGTACTCAAAACTTTATAACAAACAACTCCTTAAGATTATTAACCAGATAATTCATAAAGCACATCCACAATAAGAGTTTTGTTTTATAAAATTTCATTTCTCATGATATCAGATCAATGTATGTCGAGCTACAAGTAACAGAAGAATAGATTTTGGCAAAACGGAGAAGGGTTTATTTTTATGATATGAAAAGAAGCTCAGTGGCAGAGAGTTCACAGTTGTTAATGAGACTAACCAATGTCAACAGGTAGCCAAGATATTTCTAACTTTTAACTCTGCTAATCACAGAGTGTGGCGACTTTCATGCTCAAGTGTATCCAGTGGTCATTTATGACCTGCTGGCTTCAAATCCAGTTAGTCAGACATAAGAACAAAAGGTCAAATGATGAAGAGTTTCTTCCTAGATTATTTCCTTTTTTATTAGGAATGGATTCTATCCCCAGGGATTTCTGCCTATTCTGGTATCTTATTGGTTAGAATGGTCAGGCAATGACTGTAGCTCCAAAAGAGAGAATCAAATATATCTATCTTGGCACACTGACACCCTGAATAAATTTGAAATTTTATTAAGAAGAAGGGAGTAGTAGATGTTAGGTAGGCCATCAACAGTTTGATAATCTTGGAGGCAGAGATAGGAGAATCATAAATTCAAGGCCAGCCTCAACAATTTAGCAAGATCCTCAGCAACTTAATGAAATTCTGTTTTTTGAAGAATTAAAATAAAAAGGGCTGGAAGTGTATCTCAAAGGTAGAATGCCTCTGGATTCAATCCCCAGTATAAAAAATAAAAAAGTTTAGGACATTACTTCCTTTTATATAACAATCAGTCAGCCACATACCAAAGATTCTAGAGATGTGTGACTAGCTGGAGATTCCAGGAATTTAAAGGTATTTCAGATTTCTGCTTCATGCCCTTGGTCATGTAGAAGATTGCTGACATTTTAAATCCATTTTTCTCAGGAGAATTGCTCTCAGATAGGTATTAGATTACTTATTTATTGCCGGGAGCCAGCCCTCAAGGCAGCGGGTCAGGGGTCACTCATTAGGTGTGGACTGAGACAAGGTCTCGAGAATACACTCACACTGCCCTCGGTGTGGAAGCACATCTGTTTAATTCAGTAGTAGCCATTTCTTATACTATCTTTTACAATGAGGCATACAGAACAGGAATTTTTACAGACTTGTTTTTCCTAAAGTTGAGTGGGTACATCTTTAACTAGAAAAGCCATTTCCCATGGTATTTGATGGGATTAAGAAAACAGCAAAGGTTACAGAATACAATAGGTATATAAAATTCTTTTAGTACAAAAGCAGTGTTAAAGGTTAACAACAAAGAAGAGTATCTATTCGTTAGTTTAAATCTTCACTATTTATATTAGCTCCTGTAAGCAGTGTTCTTATCTTATTCTCAGGCAGCTAGAGTTAGTTAATGTGTGGTGGAGACAAGGGGGAGGTTCCAGAGAGAGAGAGAAACTATCTGTCTTAAAGCTTTCTTTACTCATAGATAAAATAGTAAACCTAAGTTTCTTTGGTTTAGTAGCTAAGCTTGCAAAGTCCATTTCCTGATGTTTGTAAAAGGTTAATGAATATCTCTGAAGCAAGCTGAGGCATTGTCTTTTTCAACTAACATTGAGGAATCACAATCTGTCCAGCCATCTTGTGTTTCTAAGAAATTTTCCTTTATAATTAATGTGAAAGCAAAACCCAAAGCACCCCAAATTTCCAGAATATAATAATGCAAAGTGGGAAATGCCATGCGTTCCCTCCTTTGGAATCATCTGCCTTGCAGGACTCCAGTGGACCAAGCCCTTGCTCAAGGCCCAGCTATTAAGGTGACGTTGCAATTTATCACAAGCATTATAGGGAATTGAGAACTTCAAAAAGTCTGTATATTGAAATTCTCAATCATCAAAATAGTTCCAACATTAGTTGCATTTCCCTGTAAATATTGCATATAGTTGTTAATCATATATTAATTAATTCTATGCCAGCATCAGGTATTCTAGAAACATATTTGGCTATTATAGACTTTTATGAGTTAATATTCACAAGACTCTCTTCCATTCAAATTACTGAATCTGCAATAATGACCCTCTGATTTGTGAGAAAAAACAGATTATGATATAATATCTCCTGAACTTTTTATTTACTCATCACATAACAGAGCCTTTAGCATGCTTCAAGTTGGAGGCATTTCAGACCCATATGGCCTGTCTAATTTCAATCCTGAAATTCCTTGACCACTGACATACCATTACTAATAGCAAAAAAGATTATTGGCTAGTATATCCAGAATTTACCAATGCACAGATACTTGAAAACCTGTCTCTACAATAGGATGATTCTACATATTTTCTAAAGATATTCATCTACTTCCAAAACAAACCATCTACATAAATTTATGCCTATTCAAGCCAAAATTTAAGAGGCTCTAGTGGCAACATAGTTAAATTGACAGATGTTCCAATTACTATGGCTGTGTAACAAATCACTTCAAATCTAGTGAATTAAAATATTTATTTTTCACAAAAATTTGCAACTCATGCAGCATTTAACTCAAATTAGCTTGTATATGCTCTACTCAGCATTAGGGGGAATGGTTTAGAGGATGAAATCGAGGGTTGAAATTATTTGAAGGCTTACTCATTCATATATTGATTAGTTGATGTGGGATGTCATTTGAGCTCTACATCTGCCTGCAAATATCCATTCTGTGTGACATGGGCTTCCTCACCACAGAGCGATTAACAAGGATGCTCATCCTTCTCTAAAGAAAGAACTAGGGAAAAACCAAATTCCATTTTATTGGTATCTTAGAGCATAGATATTATGATTCCCTACTCAGGTTAAAGCGGAGAGTGAATAGATTTTACCTCTGATTGGGATGGCAGGATTCTAGAACAGCATGAGGGCTCCAAACTCTGACCTAATTGTTGTGGCAATTTTTGGAGAAAACAATTTGCCATAGAAGTTTTCTGCATTTGAAATACAGTTTTCATGTGTGTATAAATTAATGAATTTTGAGATCCTCTGAGAAGTAGAACTAGAAAGTGAAATGGAACACAGGAGACTTAGCCCTTTGATATCATACCGTAGATGTTTTTGGACTTTAACACAATCTTGAATTACATTTAAAAATCAAACAAATGAAAATATTACTGGAAATCAATGTATGCATGAATTTTCAATGAATCTACATTTTAAATAAATAGATAGAATCAAGTGTACTGCTTTGGTTTCACAGATGAGAAAACAGTTGCCCATTAAAGGAAGTCACTTGTTGGAAGTATCAGATATTCTCCACATTTCTGGATCCTTGCTGAAATCCTTGTTCAGTTCTCAACTACAAAGAATTGCTGTGCTCACAAATATATTACATTGTTGCTTTGGGGTCATAATGTCAGGTATCATGTACAAAATGTTTGCAGAACAGCAGTAGAGATCTGCAGAGAATAACATTAAAACTTCTACTTGATTTGTTAACCATATAAAAACATGTGATATCATCAGTAGGGCTACTGCCTGGAAGCAATTAAGGAAGTTTACTTGCCCTGTGGAATTCACCAGACTCCTCTGGCTCCTCCTTGACTTCAGATCTCTGCCAAATGGATGGTTTCTTTTCTGACCCTATCTTCCTTTCCAAGAGTGATGCAAATTTTGTTTTGAATCAATTGAGTAGTTTGCCAAATATAATACACCAAGAACCTCTAGCATATCAGTGTAAAGGGCCTCATTACATCTTTCCTCCTTTCTTTAAGAGATGTGAACAATTTTAAGAGAATAAGTTGCATTTAGAAGGAAAGAAGATTAAAAAGGAGAGCATGGATGGAGAGTAGCAGAAATAAAAAAGACCTAGAAAATGTGATTAGTGCAATGTGGAGGGTTACTAACATAGGAAAGTACTTTAGTTTCACTGTACCAAAAGTATTCACACTTACTGTGTACTATAAAAGCATTTCTCATGCTATTAAAAGTATTTTTCCCAGTAGGTAACTAGTGCCTTTAATATCACAGGTAACACATTCCTGTGAGTTATGGTTGGCATACATGACTTGTGAGAACCCCCTTCATTTTGCTAGAAGAAACTCTGCAGAGTGTCCCTGTAAGAAACATGTGCCAGCAGCAGGCATCTCTCAACTGTGTAAGCAATTTCTAAAGAAAGCATTTGATAGTACCAGAGGGAAATATTGAAAAAGAACTTAACACCAAGTTCAGTTAATTCAACACTGAGAAATTGCATAATTAGGTAAAAATGACCAACACTTAGGTGATGGTTATGCTGACCATCACATTGTTTAAAATTCTGAGTAAAACAGGAATTTTTAGAAATATCAGCTTACAACTAACTATAACGGAAATATTTAACAGGGTAGTATTTCACTGTTCTGCAGTTGTTCTATCATGTCATCTAAGTTGAATGCAACATAATTTCTGAAATTATTTTTTTAAATCCATAATTATAAAATGCCACATAACAAAAAAGTTTCTTTTTATTTCTCTAACTACTAGGAGTATATTATTTATAGGAATAAATTTGTATGTATTGCAGCATTTGGAATTGACTAAAGTTGTTCCACTAGGTTCTTCTGTGGTTTAGTGAAATGAAATAATATGATTTGAACACATTTTACTTATTTAAATATTCAGCATGGTAAATATCTTCTAATATTTACTGGAAGAAATTTCATTTCAGGGTGAATATTAAATTCTATATATAATTTACTTTTCAATCCCTAAAAGTTTCATTATATGACCATATAGGACAATATAAAAGGAGCTTTTTAAAGACATAAAAGCAAGTGCAATAAAGGTAATCCTTTTCCACAGCAATGTTTTAAATATCAAATAGAATGGAAACACAGAGAAAGAGACCACTAATGCTATCTTAATTAAAATTATAATTTAGTATTTTCTCTCTTGATCTTCAATAATGCTTTAAGTAGAATCAATGATTCTCTATAAAGTAGAACGATAAGAATATATGGATCAGGATAGGTGTAGGAAGATCTCAGGTGAGCCAAGGCAAAAAAAAAAAAAAACAACAAAAAACCCTACAACCCCTGGAGCCCATGAAGCAGCCTATCAATCCTAGTTACCTCCCTGCCCACAGAGCTCAGTCGTCTATGGCAGGGGAAGCCAGGTTAGGGGCCAAACCCTTGGCCCTCCCTGATTTCTAACCCCAAACTGATCAGGGATTCAAATGAAGAATTGAAAATAGACTGTTGAGGCCCCAGATCCAAGGACCAATCATAGTGGGGATTCAAATGAGGCATGACCAAACAGATCAGTTGCTGATCTTTAAAAAGCTAGTCTCCCCAGAGCCAAGAATGAAAGATGGAGAAGAGTGATGGTGAGAGTGGAGTGGTGAGACTGGCAACAGAATTGGCAGCTCCTTGGTGGCTGCAGCAGCTCCTTGCTGGAAGCAGTGGGTGGCGGAGACCCAGCAAGAGCACTTCAGCATGGCAGCTCCCTTTGGGGACCACCCCCTGTCTGGAAGCTTTGCTGTCTTTCCCTGTCTTCTGTACTCTGGTCTCCATGTCTCCTGCTCTGAATATGTTGGCTATCAAAGACAAGAACAGAGGTAATCTCTGGGTCCAGGGCAGAGACTTCCTTGCCCCAGTCCAACCCATAGCAGCTCTCATCTCAAGTGGTGCTGTGCTGTGCCTCATTCTTTTCTTCCTTCTCCAGCCCTCTGTGGAAGTGTCCTATGATGATGCTGGAGGTCAGCTTTGTGTAATCACTGGCGCCCAGTCTGTGCTACTCCTAGATAGTGCTAGAAAGCCCCACTGATCTTTTGAGCCACCATGGTGTGTCAGGGTGTTTCACTTCCACTTTCACTCTCTACCCAGGGACTTCTCATCCCTCACACATTGGGCACTAGCTGACCAGTAAAAGCCATAAGGGTGGCAGCCAGTCTACCAGGCTGGTGAAGGATCTTGCAATGCCTTCCTCTGAGGAAATCCCCTTCTCATGTTGGATTTGGGAATGTTGCCTATTCATAGTCTCTTCCTTGCCCCTTGAATGCCTTTTTCCTATCTAACCTTTCAATCCTGCATATGCAACTGAGTTGTGGGAGTCTCAGGGCATGATCTGGTTCCAACGCCATTTCCCCCCACTCCCACCCCACTCTGGTCACAGGACTGTTGCTCACACATGAGTGAGATCGTGTGAGATTATGAGAGATGTCAAGTAGTTCACATCAGAGTCTCCCATGCCCTCAGTGAGGGGGCGGGGGTGGGGGCTGATGTCATCTCCCTGTTGCCAACAGGTCACAGAGAAGGAGAAGGGAAAGAACAGTGAGTGGGTGACTGTCAGGGTCCCATAATGTCTCAGCAGCCAGCAAAAGAGAGGGAAGGAGAAAAGCAATATGGCAGGGGCCAGGAAGCTCTCCTCAGAACTTTCTGTGACCCAGAGTATAACTGAGAACCTGGCACAGTTTGCAAAACAGTTCAGTCTCCAAAGTACTGCACATCATGCTGGCCACAAGTTTGCTGCCACCACCATCACTGGAGCCATAGGGCTTCCTTCCACCCCATACTCTTTCTCCTATGGGTGCTATCTTTATGAATGGACTATGCCCCTGGGCCCATCTGTGAATGTCATTTTAATTTATGGCACTTGGACACAGGAATGCCTGGTCAGCCAGCCCCACCTAGAGGCTATGGGCCATAACCACAACCACCAGCATATTTAAGTGGCTAGACAATCAGGATTGTGTTTGTGTGTGTAAAAACAAAGTTCAGACTGTTTTATGAGGTAGCAATGAGAACTCAGGTATTGTTTATTGAAAAAAGTAATTTGCTCTGAAGTCATACATGTTACAGGATTGTTTCAAACGTAAATTGAAGAATTAAGGTAGAAAGGAACTAGTATATAGGAATTAGAGAAATTGAAGGAAAGTAGATGAGTATAGAAATATTTTTGGTAAGGAAGGTTAAAAGGAAAGGAGAATCTTTGGGGAAAAAGAATCTCATATGGTAAAATAAAGTTTTTTCCTAAAGATTTTCTCCAATGGGAAAATAAAGATTAGACACAGATTCCATTGAAGGGCAGATCCTCCTAAAGGCTAAGTTCATAATGTAGGTGGTTCTTGATATCAGACAAAAACTCCAAAAAGGTGGTCTAGAGCCAGAGAACAACAGCTTAGATGACCTCTTAAAATTGGCCACTTTTTAAAATTATTATAACCAAGACCATGGAAGAGGCATGTAGACAGGAATTTAGGCAGAAACAAACCAATGCTTTAATCATGACATTGAGAAGCCCTTAGTCATCCTTAGGGACCCAACCTGAGCATTTTGGCAGTGCAAGCCTTTTTGGGATCCCTCTTCTATGTGAGAGCTTTGCTGCCTGTCCCTGCCTCCTTCTGTTAAATACTGTACTCTGATCTTTGGGTCTTCTGAGCCAAATCCTTTTGCTCTCAAAGATAAGAAATGAGGTAAGCCATAGGCCCAGGTCCAAGATCTCCTCTCCCCACTCCAACCCATAATGGTAACTATCTCAGTATTACATCACAAACACAGTAACAAAATAAGGATAGAACATTTTTGAAAGATAGCCAGATAGAAATAGAGATCCTTCTTTAATTAGGATGGGATTTTTATCGTGATTAATCCAATGTAGATTGAAAATGTTTAAACTCAAAATGCATTTAGCTCATGTAACCTACCAAATATCACATTTTCACGACACAATGTACTATAAAGTATCAGTTGTTTACCCTTGGGATCACTTGACTGATTGGAAACTAACTCACTGTTGTGGCCCTGCATCACAAGAGTATTTTACCTCATGTTACCAGCCCAGGAAAAAAAATCAAATGTATATCAGTTTGCATGATATAAACTTAAAAGATGATAAAGTGGAAACCATATGTAGATGGAGACACATAGATATAGACATAAGTGGAAAAAGAAATGGAGATAAAGATATACATAACTCTCAGAAACATCTGAAATACAGGGAGAAAATATATTTTCTCATCATCTATAATCCCCTTGAAGTCCAGGTTGTGTTTCAGTATTGTTTGTAGACATACATGGCATTCTCAATTTAATTTTTAAATATATTCATGCCATCCATTCCTCTCCATCCTACATTGAGTTTAGAATCAGTGAGTCTTGTTCTTGCTTTTGAAACAAGACCATGCCAAAATACCCTGTTAAAAGGAATTGTCACTGCTAAATTGTACATGATTGTGCCAAATGCCCTCCATCTAGGTAACTGCGTGATGGGATAAACACCTGTCTCAAGGGCAGGAATCTTACATTTACCTAATAAAAAGAGAGAAGATGGATTAATCAAATACCTATCTTGGAAGTGAGGGTGATTAATTAGAAATGCTTTGAGAAAGAGGCATGGGAAAAGCTGTGAAGTCACTAGGTCTCAAGGAGTCATTTTAGCACAACATTTTTTGAATGTACAGTACGAATACACAGAAAACACATATTACTACTGAAGAAACACCTACAATAGATACACAAATAGAAATAGAGTTGGATATGGATAAAGAGAAATAAACTGCTTACTGACCTTGAATTCTGATTATTCTTCAGTTACCGAATATATTTTTTACAATATAACAATCCTTTTCCTAGATTCCTCAATACATACTTACATTCTATTTATCCAGCTAACTGGAGTGATTCTATTATTCTATTAAAAGGGTGATACAAGTAAGTTTTTACTAATTTATACATAGTAATAGGAAGAAGAACAAGGAAGAAACCAAAACACTGAAACACTATTAATAACAGAACTGAAATTTCAAAGAAGGTAAAGTTATTTTTGTATACAATAAAAGAGCACATATGTGAAATTACCAATGTCAACCCCAATATCATGTACAGGGAAGGGGAAAGAATCCGGAAGAAGCCAGAAGGAAGCTTATTAAGTGCTGTTTGCATGTATGTCACTATCTCTGTGAACTACATCATGATATGAGACTACAGTGATCAAGAAAAGTATGTAAAATAAAAATAAATAAAAGAGTAAAAGAATATTTCATAACTCTCAAAACAATAAATGGAAGTGTCCAAATTAAGAAACAGAGACTACTGATAATTTTTCTGGGGAAGATGAAATGCTTTGAGACAGAGGAATGGGAAAAACTACACAAATTTTGACTGGCATCTATTTTCCACATGGATTACAAAGACAATGTAAACTATGTGAACTTAGTACTTTCTTGTACTAAGTTTCATAAGAGGGTATATAATATACAATTCTGGCATTACTTTAGTATAGATACTCATATCAGCAAAGAATAACTAAAGTGTTATGTAATTTTATCTATCCAGAATGAAATAAATAAACGGCCTAAATAAATCCCAAGGATTCATTATCTGTTAGTACATGAAAAGTTAGTGTAATAGTATATTAAATAATATATGCTTGCTGCTATAATTTATAATCCCCCCAAATAACAATTTCTTTTAAAAATGTGTATTCAAAACTCACATAAGAATTCACTATGGGTGTTCCTGATCATTCTATCTTTTCCAAATTGTTATTCAGTGACCCAAGCTCCTTCCATTCCATAACTCCAGTATATTTAACTTGCTGCCAACGAAATCTTTTACATTCCATCGAGACAAAGTTGAAAAGAGTTTGAAAGGTTACATATGTGAGCATTTTCTGGAAAAGTCTTGGCATTAGCACATACTGCTTTTCATTTTCTATTGTCCGGAGGTCAACAAAAAGATCATATCTAATTTGAAGAGAGATAGGAAACTGCACTCAAGCTTTGTGCGAAGAAAACTGAACTAATAAGTATCTGAACTAATAAATATCTGGCAGTCAGAACTACATGTAGTAATGCAAAATATATAGTCAAGTTAGTCCATGTACAGTATAAATCTCTTTTGTAAATTTTCATTTTAAATTTTTCTCCACAATATTTTAAACACTTGTTTAATATATACAAAAGGGATTGTATCTACTCTTTAACTACTTTATGTTTTAAATGTTGTATAACGCATATTGCTTCTCATATATTCCAAAAATACAGCAAGTTTATATAATTGATCTAAAAATATCAACATTCCTCCTTTAAGATCATCATTTTTATCCTTAGGATAAGCCAAATATCAATTTGGTGATGGTTAGTCATCAAATTTGGCCAGACTATATGGAAATAAAAAGTAAAAAAAACCATAAATTTAATGGATTATTAATTTTGATAATTCACACAAAAAATCCTATTATGCTAATATGGATTATTTAGAAGTTGGTAGGAAGATCCATAAATTTTTGTTTTAAATGAACATAGGTTGGTTAATATTATTTTTCTTATTTTTGTTTCTTTGATTTTGTTTTGAATAAAAGATAAATAGTACATAAAATAAAGAGGAAAACTATTTGACTGTAAACCCAATTTCCCTACATTAATCATCCAGAAATATTTTAATTTGTTTTATCTCATACTTGTAACATTTGATTATAGTAAGTGATATTTTGAGTACCTAGTGTACAAACTCATTTAGTTCTCTCAAAAATCATGTTTTATTACTGTCATCAATTTACAGATCAAAAACTGATATGCTGTATTAGTTCCCTAAGGCTGCTTGACAAAGCACCAATAAATAGAGAACTTAAAACAAATTGATTGATTTAAAATTCTGGAAGCTAGAATCCTGTGTCATCAAGATCATGATTTCTCCAATGACTCTAGAGAAGAATCCTTTCTTGCCTCTTTTAGCTTCCAGTGTTTCCCAGCAATACTTGGCATTTCTGGTAAATGTATTGCTCAAAACACATATCCTTCATCTTGATCTACATCATCATATCTATTTCCATCTGTGTGATGTTTTCTGTGTCCAAAATTCCCCATTTTATAAGAATAGCAGTCATTTTGGAGGAAGGCTCGCTCTAATGAACTCTTTTACACATAATTGCCTCGGTGAACATAGTATTTCCAAAGAAAGTCACATTTTGAGGTATCAGGATTTAAGATTTCACCTAAATTCAGGAGAGGAGCACAATTCACACACCGTTCTATGTTTTTTCCCTTTCTCTCAGCCTGTTGCCCTCAACTATAAACCACTGATAAAATTCCAAAAAAGAATATGATCATTTCAAGGCTGTAATTTTAAAAGCCAAATATTGCATTTACTATATTCTGCCACTTTTACATATTTGGATATTCAAACTGTCTTCTTCACTAGATTCTAAGGTTCTTTTAGTCAGGGATTCTTCTTCCTAATGGTATCTCTTATAGAGTAACTGTAGCCAGTTCTTAGTATTTATTGAAATGATTTTCTATTATTACTAAGAATGAGAGTAGGACTCTCTTCATTGCAACTTATTTTTATAAGGTTCCAGAATTTATTGAGTTTAAGTGATATTTTTTCTTATCTATATCTATTCTTATCTGTATCACAGAACAGAGCTAAATGTGAGGTTTATAAAACTTTTACTCAACTTTGTCTCTTTCTTTCTGAAATTGTATTTGTACACACACACACACACACACACACACACACACACGGTTTTTATTATTAAGACATTCTTTTGGTGTTTTGTTACTCTGACAACTTTTCTCTGTCAGTGACTTTTTATCCTGACACCTGATAAATTAGATATGGGAGTAGAGGTTAGACTATGCTATTTTGGAACATCTGTGACTCCCATCATGAATCACATTCTGACATGCTCTAATGAGAGATCAATAACGTTTTCACAGAGAGACCCTATAGTGTTTTATAAATGATAAGAGGTTAGTGTAAAGTGCAGGGGACAAAGTACTAATCATATTTCTACCTGAAGGGATTTGTTTCTGTTTTATTTTTTCTAAATCACATCTTGATAATAATAAATGTGTGAAGTTAGAAATAAAGGCAACAAATGCTAGAATTTGTTCATCTGGGTACACCTTAAACTAAATATATTTATTTTATGTTGCAAAGTTTAAAACTATTGTCATTACCTTATCTTCCATTAATTTATCTTTTAAACATATCGCTATCTAAATCCTTTGAGAATTATAAAAAAAGGCACCAATGTATTTGGTGAAAAGCATTTTTTTTTTTTTGGCGGTACTGGGGACTGAAATCAGGGGCATTCTACCTCCGAGCTACACCCCTAGTCCTATTTGTTTTTATTCATTATTTTGAAACAGGGTCTCACTAAGTTGCAGAGTGCCTCAGGTAGCTGAGGCTGGCCACAAACCCAGATCCTCCTGTCTCAGCCTCCCAAATGCTGGGATTACAAGCGTGCACCACTACGACCAGCTCTGGTGAAAAGCATTCTTTATTCTATACTCCAAACTATAGTTTCTGAAACACAAGTAGGCTGTCTTTACATGAGACCAATATTCTGCCAGGCTCTGTACCAGCAGGACATAGAATGATGTGATGAAAAAATGCTCTTGAAATTTTATTCCTGGTCTCAAAGACATGAGAGGGGAGAAGGCAAGAGAGGCAAATTTCCCATGTAAAACTCAACTCTTCCTTTTACTACAGATTTACAGCATTAAGGCTGGGTTATTAAATCATTAATTGTCTCTGGCTAGGAAGAAGAGAACTGTGTTAGGAACGCGTTAGAAAATAAGTTGTTATCTGGCAGTTATGCAGGTGCTTCAGAGGTTCCTGTCTTCAGTTCTTTCCTTAGGGTGGTCTTCTATCCTTAAAGAAAGCAAGCAAAAGGTGTAGTAAAACAGTACATAGCTTAGATAGGGGAGGGGCATCAAGGTCACTATTTTCAGTTCCCTCAAGAAAGGCAGTCTTCTGCCAAAACAAGAAAAAAAAAACAACTATAAATCCTTAAGACAATATTTTTTAGACTTAGAACAATTTCCTACAACTTCCTAAAAATATAAAAAAATATATTTGACTAAAATCATCAAACTGTAAACTTTCAGTGAAAGTGAAATAGGAGACAGGGCTGGAAAACATGGCTAGTGTCATGCCATGATAAACTGTTTTGGTTTTATTCATAAGCAGTAGGGATCTATGAAATGTTTTTAGCAAGCACATTATATTATGAGAGCTTTATTTAAGAAAGACCAGTGTGATGGCAGTGAGAAAAATATAATAGAATAAAAGATTTAGCTCAGTGTTCCATCTTCTCTCCAAATAATAGTCAATCTATACTAAGTTTAGTTTCAGATATTTTGTGACATGAGCAGTCATTAATATAATAATATATAGCAGTGAGTTGAAATTTTAAATCTTTAATTCAAGGGAATAGTCAAAGTTAAGGACAGATTTCAGAATCATACACTTACATGAGAATCTAAAAATTGGAGTTGTAGAAGAAATAGTCTGGGTGAAAAGTAGACTAAGAATAAATCTCAATGTCATTTAGCATTTGCAAAAAATCTACATTGTGCCAATAATAATCAGACCTCTGAGGGAAAAATATCAACAAGATAAACTCTTTTCTCTTAAGGATTTCAAGGTCTAGCAATAGAAAAAGCATGCAAATAATTATAAAAAATTTACCATATATATTAAAATAATGTTGAATCATTGGAAATACTAATATGCATTTTAATGTCTGAACACTTTGGGAAATATTGTCCACTAAATAAATGTTATTTCAGCATACTAATTAATAATAATAATAATAATAATAATAATAATAATAATAGATTTTTTATGCCAAACCTAAGTATTTCATGTGGACAATCTCTCTCTCTCTCTCTCTCTCTCTCTCTCTCTCTCTCTCTCTCTCTCTCTCTCTCTCTCTTCCTCCCCTCTGTACTAGAGATTGAAGTTAGTGAAGTTCTACCCCTGAGATACATCCCTAGTAGTTTTTATTTTATTTTGAAACAGAGCCTTGCTAAGTTTCTGAGGCTAGCCTTGAAATTGTGATCCTTCTGTGTAAGGCTACCAAAAATTGGCATTACAGGCACCATGCTCAGCTCTTTCTATAGTCTTATTCCTTCCTTTTATAATGAAAATATTTAATCTGTGCCATTTTAAATTGGATGTATGTAAATTGTTTTTCATTTTTACAGTGGCTCACAGCCTTGAGATCACCATGAATCTCATAGGAGACTTTGGGACTATGGGGTGATGTTGGAACTGAGACTATAAATACTCATCCAGCCAACTACCACTGGAGAAAGTATTTTGAGGGATGGAGCTGCCATTTATGGCAAAAGACTGGAGGCACTGTGTGATAGGTGCACCTATCACCACTGGATTTTCTGGTAAAGCAACTGCCCAACCTGTCATTACTAGATCTTTCCCATATCATATATTTCACATCCCATCTTCAGGTGTCTTCTTTGGCCTTTCAACAACCTATCTCTCTGTCCTATCACAACTGGACTGTGAACAGTATACCAGCATTCAGTCATCCAAACACAAGTGGACATAAGTGATCTTTCTCTACATTTTTGCTAGTACCACTTATAATGTCACTATATTTGGTTCTCTATAACTTTCTGGGAGGAAAGAATTTTCCAAATTGAGACCTATCACTTACCATTTGTATATCATTAATATACAGTTAAGTTAAACTATAAACAAAATTTCAAAGAGAACATGCCATAATCATTGAGATTTAATCCTTATATTATAAACGTGGAATCTCTTCATTAGTTTACCAAAGTATTCACATGAATGAAGAATGGTTTACAAAACTGTAGCCTTGCCAATATAAAACTTTATAAACTGTGTTAATTTAGAACATCTGTACATTTGTTGTAAATGTTATTACATTCTGTCTTCTACTAGCTTCATCACTTCTTAAATTTATAGGAACAAAATTCTTTACCAATCTGCTTCTTACTAGACAAATGGCCTTGCATAGTCATATATGATTTACAAGGGTTAATTTTTCTTCTTTGAAAGTAATAATATTAAGACTGATAAAGGAGGATTGCAGGTTCAAGGACAGCCTCAGAACCTTAATGAGGCCTTTTGGAACTTAGTAAGAGCCTGTTTCAAAAATAAAAAAGAGGGAGAGAGGGAGCTGGAAGGTAGATTGTCCCTGGGTTCAATCCCCAGTGACACCAAAAAAAAAAAAAAAGAATAATAGCAACAATTTTGCATGTATACACAACAGAGTTATTATAAGAATCAAATCGATAAATTCTAGAACATTATACACTTTTATGGGTCATAGAAAAATAAATTTCTACAATGTTTCATTGGTGCATTGTAATTATACATGATAGTGATACATTAATATATGCATATACCATTATTGGTCTGGTTCCTTCTCCATACCTTCCCCTTCCTTCTCCTCCTTCTTCCCTCAATCCTCTTCCTCTACTCTACTCATATCTCCCCAAATTATTTTATATGACTCCTATTATTTTTTTTCTCTCTCTAGTTTCCAAATATGAGAAAATATATTATCCTTGATTTCCTGAGTCTCGCTGATCTTATGTAGCATGATGCTTTCCAGTTCCATTGATATTCTTGTAAATGACATAACTTTGCTCTTCTTCATGGCTGAGTAAAACTCCATTACATTTGTATATCACATTTTCTTAATTCATCTTTTGATGAACACCTAGGTTGATTTCATGATTTGGCTATTATGAATTTTGCTGCTATAAATATTGGTACACATGTATCACCATAGTATGTTGATTTTACTTCCTTTGAACTAATACCAAGAAGTGGTTTAATCTATGTCATATGTGGTTCCAATCTATTCATACAAATATTTTAACAGTAATATTTTTTCATCATTTTATCTTCCATGGCTTTTAACAATTTATTTTGAATGATATAGATAGTTAACTAGTGTTTGAATGACAAATAGATTTAAGATAAAAGTTTCATACAAAATTAATTGCCTTTACAGTTACTTTTCTGAAATAATTCCATTGAAATATGGTGTGTTTTGATTAATTGTATAAGAAGCTCATAGTTTTCACAAGATTTATTTTTCACTTTTGTCATTAATTGGCGTGTGTGGACGTAGACAAAACTTTTCACATGTCTTGGTCTTAATTTTCTTCTATGATTTCCTCATAGATCAATTACAGACTTTTTAAAGTTTTCAGCTAAAACATATATTAAAAAGTATAACATTATGTAACAATGCTATATCTAAATCCATTCCAATCTCAGTCTATTTATAAGGCATTGTTTGTTTACTGCTGAACGGAAGCTGTCATAAATCTGTGATGTAATTATTACTAACTGGGTAATATGTACATGCTATAAATAAGAAAATGATTGTTTAAATCTTTTCTGTAGCATTAGAAAACAAATAGTACCATAAATATTTTCAGTTCCCACACACTAGAGCCCTGATAAAAATCTAGCAAAAAAATTCATTTTAATGAGTATAAATATTTAGCCTACGCAGATAAGAACATGTAGAAATATATATATATATATATATATATATATATATATATACACATATATGCATATATATATGTGTGTGTATATATATATATGTGTGTGTGTATATATATATATATATATATATATACACATATATATTTTCTTTTGTGGTACTGGGGATTGAACTCAGTGGCATTCTATCTTCAAGGTACACCCCCAGCCCTATTTTTTTATTCTGTCTCCCTAAGTTGCAGAGGGCCTCACTAAGTAACTGAGGCTGGCTGCTAACCTTCAATCCTCCTGTCTCAGCCTCCCAAGTATTGGGATTACAAGCGTGCGCCACCACTCCCAGCTGACTTGGAATTTATTTTAATCTTTAAAGCAATTTAAATTCTAAGTAAATATGAAAGACATAAATTAGGTGACTTATCTCTGTCAAAAAGATTAGAAAGCATAAAATAACTTAATGCCTACTTCAGGTAATTGTAAGAAGGGATCACATGAAATGTTTGTAATGAATCCAAAAAGCCTTCCTGGAATGAAAAGAATTTCGGTGTGGCTAAAAAGATAAATATTGGTAGGATAAAGATAATATTTGTAGGAAAAGGTGGGGGTCAATAAAGAGAACATTTTAAGGAAAGAAGTAAACTTTGTATAGGCAAAACCAAGTAAATAAGTAAACAAAAAAAAAGTTTCATGAGATTACCATGTGAGAATTGTGAGAGTGAAGGAAGAGGAATTAAGGAGGGGAGAGGCATATAGTAGTGCTCAGAATTTCAATTCTTAAGCAGAGTTTTCAAATGATGAAAATATGATTTGAGAATTATTCTATCAATTCAATTAGCAAATAAAGATGTTGGCAGCAGATATATTTGAAAAGGGCCTCCATAATCAAGACATAACTTTACCATGGTCATGGAAGTGCTCAATGACTGGTATGAGAATGATTATGAGAGAAACGACTGGTAAAAATTGGAAGACTTGAACAGTGGAGTGATTTTATGTGTTGAGGTTAGGAGAACAGTATTAAATATTTAGGAGAAACTGAAGGCATTCTAGAAAGACTAAATTAAAATTAAATTCAAAGCGCCAACATATATATATATATATATATATATATATATATATATATATATATATATATATATATAACCTAAAAGTCTTAAATTATTTGGCCTTGAGAAAGAAATCACCTCTAAACCACATTTTATAAACCCCTGTCTCATTACCAAGGATGCTTGAAAGTTTAAAAGATATTTATTTCTTTGTTTTATTAATATTCAGTTCTGTCCTTCTTTGTTGTACCAGTCTAGCCTGGTGATGCTTAAATTCACGAGAATTTAAACTGAGAAAACAGCACTATATTTTACTTGAAAATATTAGGGATTTATTTATACTACTTTGACACATAAAGCAGGTGTGATATCAATGTCTACATCCTGACATTAATCTCTTGAGCTACTCAGTTGTTTAGCTTGTATTCAGCATTCTCAAAGGACAAATTTAGATCAGTGACAATTGCTTTCTTGAGAGCTGTACTGAGCCCAGTGAGTTTTCAATATTCATGTTTTGCAATCTCTTTATTTCACTCTACCTAGAGAAGTAATCATAGTAACTTTACTTGAACTATTTTATCTCAACTCTATTTATTTTCTTCTTAAAGAAAACAAAAGCCAAAACATGAGTTTATTATGTAGGGATTAGCATCTTAATAGCTGGGTTAGTTTTCACTCACCAGGTAATTTAATACATCTCCCAGAAGTGTTATGTTTCAGTCAAAAGCTTAAGTGTTGTAGAATTCAAACCGATTTTGTGAGTGCTAAAATTACAAACTTTCAACCAACATCTGCTAAATATTTCAGCACTGGAAAAAGTTTAAAATAAATCCATATGAATAATTTGTTTCTGGGTGAAATAAACAAACATCTTCCATAGATGTCTCATTCCTGTTTTCAGCACAGATTTCCTGCTATAGACAGAGAAATGAATGCTGAACGTGGAATTAGAAAAACTGAGTGCAAGTACAAGCTTCGTAGTAACAAACTTAATGACTCTGAGTAATTCAATTAATCTTTCTGGTGCCTACTATAAAGAATGAATTTCTGTGTCAAACTTACACAGTTTAGACAAGGAAAAATAAGGATACTAATGTGTTCAAATGATAAATCTGTTAATTTACTAAGTAAAGCGTAACATATGTATATAAGATTTCACATTATGCCAACATTATATAAAACCAACTTTAGTAATTACACTTGAGACGAATTCATTTCACTCTAAATTTGCCTTTCTTGTATTTATTAAGAATTGTCTCACCTCCTTTCAGAAATGCCATTAAACTTGTAGAACACTTGTCTTTGTTTTTATTTCCCACAGTTCTGGAGAATTTTAGAAGTTCATAATCAGGGTTAGAGATCAGGTGTCTGGAAAAGTTCCTTTCCAGACTGCAAACTACCAGTTTGTTGCATCCTCACATGGAAGAAGTAGGATTGATGTCTCTT
The DNA here is from genome assembly GCA_004027655.1 of Graphiurus murinus. NCBI lineage: Eukaryota > Metazoa > Chordata > Mammalia > Rodentia > Gliridae > Graphiurus > Graphiurus murinus. The sequence continues at coordinate 66,936 of PVLC010004294.1, forward strand.
TGAAGTCTCTTTAATCAAGATACTTATCTCACTCATGAGGACTCAAACCTTAAGACCTAATCACCTCCAAAGGATACACTTCCTATTACCATCACATTAGAGGCTGATTTTTACATAGGAATTTGTTGGTGATACATTAAGTACATATCAATATAATATATCCAGTATATACAGTATTATTTTTTAAATCATCACAAATTTAAAACAAATAAGATATATTGTGCCCAGCTACTATAAATTGTATAACCCACTATATATAGCATATATAATTAATATATATTAATGTAATACTATGTATTATAATTATATAACTGTATAATATTATATATAACTTCGAGATATATATATATATATATATATATATATATATATATATATATATATGTGTGTGTAATTTCCTATTTCCTTATTGGTTTAGTTTACTGATTGTTGTTGACTGTCAGCCTCATACCTGCTTTTCCATACTCTTCCCTGTGTTGCTACAGCTGGAATTCAGGAAATTATGGTCTCTTTGATACCTGGTTTCCTTATACCTTCTGCTCATAGGAGGCACTAGCAGGAGATCAAAAGGCAAGGGGAAGAAAAAAAATCTTCATGCATAGCTGGCCGAATTTGACAGTTGTAATAGCAGCAGGAAGCATGGAGAGATCCCATACTGATGCAACCTAAGCAGAAATATCATCTTCCTTCAGTAGTTCCAGCTCTGGCAAAGGCAATGAACTCCTCAGTGGATGTCGATCCAAATGCAATAACAGATGTAGTTTCATGAACTCCAGTTTAGGGTTACTAGAAACATCTCCTCTTTGGTATTATTCATTATTCCTTTTTGGTTTCTCGGGTCCTCTCCTCACTCTATCACCCTTCCTTTGTTCTCCCAGCTCTTACTATGCCTTAGAGATGAATTCCTTCTGTTAGAAATGCCAGGCATACTTTCTATTTTCCTGCTTAGAACTTGACTAAAATAACAAGTGTTTCTTTTCTATATGGTATTAGTAAAATCAAAATAATATAAATAAAAAATCAATATATATGTCTTTGCAAATGAAAAGTAGTCTCGGATTTCACATAGATCCATGTAAATTTTTTGGTTGCATAAGCAAAAGAATTAAAAACAATGCATTTTTTTCAAATACCTCCATAGTTCTCAAATAAAAATTAGTATTTTTCTTTCTTATTTTTCCATTTCTTACAAAAGTTTTTAATCACTGAGCATGAAGCATTTCCTCCAAAATGAATTATAAAGATAATATAAAACATAAATTTATTCCCTCTGTCCACTCAATACCATTTTTTTTAAAAATCAACATTTTTGTGTATAAAATTTTTAAAAACACAACAAAACAAGCAAAAACCAAAAAGTTCTAACTTAAATGCCATGCTTAGTAACTTTGCATGAGTTCATAATAATACAGATACATATCATAATTTGTTTAAAATAAAATGTTATTTTTAAGTGAATTTTTATACTTTATTGGTGCATTGTACATCACAATGAGTTATAGAGTGATAGGAATATACATATACACTACACTTGGTGTGTTACCCTCCAAATCCCACCCTACTCCCTTTTTATTCCCTGTACATGCCATTGAGATAAGTATTGGTAATTTTTGCATTATTTAAACTGTTACCTTCATTGTTTCTCTAATTCCCCCTCCTTCCTTCCTTAAACACCTTCCATCATTCCATTGAAGTCTCTACTTCTTTATCTGAGGTCTGTTTTGCTACCTTATTTCTCTATAGCTTCTACATATGAGAAATAACAATTATTCACTTTATGAGAAAAGCTAATCTTACTTAGCATAATATTTTCTAGTTCCATAATTTTCCCACAAATGATGTAATTTTGTTCTTTATGCCTGAGTAAAACTCCATTGTATGTAGACACCACAGTTTTATGATCCATTCATCTGTTGATAGACACCAATGCTAGTTGCATATTTTGACAATTGTGAATTGTGCTGCTATAAACATGAATATGAATGTATCATTATAATATGCTTACTTCTACTTCTTTGGAAAAATGCCCACGATTTATACAGCTCAGTCATATGGAGGTATCATTCCTAGTCTTCTGAGAAACCTCTACACTGAACTCCATAGCGGCTGTACTCATTGGCAGTTCAACCAACAATGTGTAAGGTTTCCTATTTTCCCGCATCCTTGCCAGTATTTATTATTGTTTGTATTCTGATGATTGCCCTTCTAACTGGAGTTAGAGGGAATCTCAGTGTTGCTTTGACTTGTATTTTTTGATTACTAATGATTTTGAATATTTTTTCACATGTTTATTGGCTAATTCTCTTTCTTATTTTGAGAATTGTCTTTTCAGTTCAATTGTTCATTTTTTATTCTTTTTAAGCATTTTAAAGCTCTTTGTATATTTTATATATTAGTCCTTTATCATAAGAGTAGCTGGCAAAGATCTCTTACTCCATAGGCTCTCTCTTTAGATTCTTGATGATTACCTTTTGCTGAAAATTAACTTGTATGCTAACTACATACCTTAAATTTTGATAGATAATTGGTCCATATCATTACACATTGACAGCAAAAATATTTATATATTACTAGTTAACTTTTATACAAGCTAAATAAATATCAAATTTATAGTGAAGTTTTAGGCTCCCTTAGTACATAAATAAAAGAAAGTACTATGGATACATTATTAGCTTCTAAATATTATTTTATTGAGTCACTAATTTATAATTACTAATAATTAATAATGCACTTAGTAATATAATTAATAACTAAAGCTTACATTTAAATTTATCTAGCATTAAAATAGTCATCTAAAATAGACTCATCAGAGAAAGATGTTATTTTTACCTAGGAAATCATTTTTATATTCCCATACATGTTTTAACTATGCACTCATAGATAATTCATCACAAATATTAACTTTAGTTTCCAGCTCCCTATACATTAAACAATTATTTACAAGTGAAAGGGTGAAAATACCAGCTGAAACTGGAATATGAAACAATGAAATATAAGCAAAAAAATCCTGGTTGTTATAGTTTCCACTGAAGTCCAAAACTTTGGTTCCTATCAAGATGGGAAAATATGAGACTCTCCCATATAGTTGGTGTACCTTAATGAGTCTAAGGTGGATCTAAACAAAGGCAAAGAGAGTCATGTGCAGCGTAATGATGTTTTGGTAAATGATGCACCAAAAACATGACAGTATCACCTGGAAGTCAATATGTACCTTTGGTCTGGAAATATTGTCTTCTATTGCCTCTGTCATTGAATACATATTCAACATTTTCACTTTATCTTCATTACTTTTAACCTTGCATTCTTGTAATTCCAGGTTCATATATCTTTATACTGACTTCTGGATAATATCCCACATATCTGTATTAGAACGAGATGTTTTCTGTTTAACATCTTAGATGTCAATAATGATCCCCAGTAACATACAAAAAATAAATAAATAAAAATAAAACATACTTTTAATGACAGTTATAAGTTTAAGCTATTTTAGAATAAAATGTCTAGCCTTATAAATTCAATAAATTAATTAGAATTATTAAAAATGTCCCCAGTTCCAAAAAATGCAGTGTAAATTTGTATGCTTATAAAAATATTTTAGTATAGTATTTAAAATTACATTTATTTGGATGCAAGAATAGTTTTCTTGACATTTATCTTAGGTAGATAATTGAAGGAGTCTGAGAAAATGTCTATGTATATGAGAACTTTGGGCTTGGCATGTATCCACACCTGAGACTGCCAGTGCTCCGTGCAATCAAAACCCACAAATCAGTGGTGATGTCCCCGGGCCATCAAAGCTCAGCCAGCCAGACCACAAGATTGGAACACAGTAAGCTCTGGTCCAGTTGAGCTTCTGCCCAGTGACCACAAAGGCCAGAGTTCAGCTCTCAGCATAGATTTACAGGCTCACAATCAGCAGAGCAGTGGTGGGGGGGGCATTAAATTCCAACAAGTAGGCCCCAGAATCTGAATCGTTGTCTCCAGTGACATGTAGTTTCAGCCTGGAGGGCATGGTGGCCTGCAGCCAATCAGAGACTCCTGTTTTCCTGCACTAACAACTACATCTTGTTAAAGAGGCTCTGGGGGACAAACTGAAAAGTCTGATTATATGAGACAGACTTGTAGTAGTAAATGTATACCACTAGCATAGGCATTATTATGAAGGGATAACTAATAGAAATAAGACTCTCAAAGAGAAAAAGTTACCAAGAAAATAGAAATACAAACCTTAGAACTCTGAAATCATGAGAATGAAGACCATCGAGGAAACAATAAACTCCCCAAACTCAGCAACATCAGAGATCACAAAAAATGAGCTGTATATAATGCCAGGAGTATTGAGAATTTTAATTTTCAATATGATCAAAGACCTCAGATATGAAATCAGAGAAGTATATGAGAAAGGAAAGAACATATGAATAGAGAATTTGAGACCATAAGAAAGAATAAAAAAGAAGCTTTGAGTAAAATGAAATGAGTCAATAAATGAATTAAAGACCTTTATAGAAATCAACTCTGGCAGGCTAGACTGCATGGAAAAATAGCTTCTCACTCTTACCACTGGAAAATAGAGTATCACTGATGGAAGAGAACTTATTCAAACCTTATCATAGTCAACAATATAGAAAAGACAATACCATGACAACATGACCAGAACATTCCAGAAATATGGGATAATATGAAATGAACTAACTTATGGATAATATTTATTTAAGAAAGTCTAGACTTTGTAAATCATTTATAGTAGAATGGCATTTTTGATTATATGTATTCTGCATATCCAAGAGCATAGATATTTCATCTTCTACTACCCTCTTCAATTTCTTTCTTTAGTGTTTTATAATTTTCATTATATAGGTCTTTCACTTCCTTGGTTAGATTTATTCCTAGGTATTTCATTGTTTTGAGGTTATTGTGAGTGGAATTATTTTCTGGATTTCTTTTTCAATAGATTCATGTTTGGCATATAGAAAAGCTATAGATTCTTTTAGATAGGTTTTTATATCCCTATACTTTGCTGAATTTGTTAATCATCTCTAGAATTCTTTTAGTTGAGTGTTTTCAGTCTTCTTAAGTATAGAACCATGTAACCTGCAAATAGAGATAATTTCAGTTCTTCTTTTCCTATTTGTATTCCTTTGACGTCCCTCTCTTGCCTTATCACTAGAGTACTCCTAGAGTACTATATTGAAAAGGAGTAGTGATAATGGACATCCTTGTCTTGTACCTGATTTTAAAGGTAATTTTCAGTTTTTCTCCATTAAAAATTATGTTGGTTTTGGGTTATTGTATATTGCCTTTATTATGTTATGATATCTTCTGGATTTTTTTTAACATGAACTGATGGTACATTTTGCTCAGTGCTTTTCCAGCATCTATTGAGATGATGTGATGTTTGTTCTTAGGTCTATTTATGGCATGCATTTATTTGTGTATGTTGAACCAGACTTGCATCCCTGGAATGAAACCAACTTGATCATGGTATACAATTTTTCTGATATGGTTTTGAGTGCATATTGCTAATTTATGGTTTAAAATCTTTGCATCTATGTTCATCAAAGGATATTGGTGTGTAATTTTCATTTCTTGAAAAATCTTTATTTGCTTTCGGTATTAAGATGATTCTGGCCTCATAGAAGGAGTTTGTAAGGATTCCATCTGTATTTATTTAAGCCAATAAGTTGTCAAGTATTGTTTAGTTTTTTTATATAGATTTTATAGAATTCAGCTGAGAATTCATCTGCACCTGAACTTTTCTTTGATAGAAAGCTGTTTATTGTTGTTTCTATTCTGTTGCTTGCTATTGATCCGTTTAGGTTTTCTATATCCTCTTCATTCAATTTAGTCTGTCTTATGTGTCTAAAAATCTATCAATTTCTTCTGTTTTTCAGTTTATTGAAGTATAAATTTTGGTATTTTCTGTCTCTATTTTCAGTTAATTCTAGAAACTTTCCATTTCTCCCACTATTCTTTCATGATCCAGCCCTCATTCAAATGTGTATCATTATATATCTATGTAGTTTTGCAATTTCTTTTGGTTATCCTGTTTTTGTTTCTACTTTCATTCCATTACAATCTGAAAAGATGCGAGAAATTATACTACATTTTTTAATTTGCTGTTACTTACTTTGTGTCCCAGGATGTGTTCTATTTTGGGGAAGGTTCCTTGAGCAGCTGTTGTTGGTTGGAATATCTTTTATATGTGTATTAAGTCCATTTGGTGTATGATGTTCTTTAGCTCTGAAGAGTCTTTACTTATCTTTCCCTGGCAGATCCATCTAGTGGTGTGAGCGATCTGTTGAAGTCTCCAAATATTATTGTATATGGGTGTTTTTGAGACCTAATATCTCAATGAGTTTATTTTTTTTAATGTGAGACTCTATTTTATATGTGTTCTAATCTGATAGAAGTGGTTTCTACTGAGATCTTCAATTCACTTATTTTCTTCTTCATTTGGATCAGAGTCTCTTTTTGGTTCTTACTTAGGTTCTCAATTTCTCTATTTGTATTTTCTTTCATGTCCTATACACTTTCTCTGATTTCATTTCTTTTTTTATATACATCTGGCTTTTTTAATGATTTCATTTCTAAGGTGCTTGATCATGTTGAAATTCAAAATTCTGAATTCTCCTGGCATTTTCTGAAGCTCAGCATTGGTGATATCCCTCTTCTTTTTAGTTGTGGGAGTTTGTTGCTTGCTTGTTGATCTTCATTCTCATGTTTTTAGAATTCTCAAGATTGTATCTTTGTTGTCTTGGAATCCTTTTCCTCTTTGTGTGGAAATTATATGTCTATCTTTTATTCCTATGTAATAAGGTTATGATTGAGATTATGTGTCTGCCTCAAAAATTCTGTTTCATATAATTGAAAGACCCAAATGGTCCCCAGAGGCCCCTTCCTTGTCCCAGAACTCACTGCAACCCAATCACTCGCAAGAGACGTGTCTTGATGCAACCGCAGGAGGGAGGTTTTATTCAGAAACCAGCGCTGGGACCCAACTCAGGACTTGAGTCCCGGGCAAGGAATTTAGGCATTTTTATAGTCTAAAAATGCATAGTCACACAAGCGCGGGCACATTCAAGGGCGGGAAGTATGCACGTACATGATTGGATTATTTAAACTTTTAAACACAGCAAACCTATAGAATTTAAACATTCATCAAAAAGCGGGAAGCATGTCTTATCTATGGTATGTCCTGCTTTTCCTCCTGCCCGGGTCAAGCTGTTAATCAGGTTATCTGGGCCATCTGGTCTTTACTTGGCACTTTCGGCCTCCCCATGGGTACTCAGGGCTTATTCCAGTCTCACGGGCCTGCTCTCTCTGGGGGGGGTCGCTGGGGTTATCAGTATTGCGGGGTTCCCAGAGTGGGTGGGGGTCCCCACTCAGGCTTTTCCCCAGAGGGTGAGGCCAGCAAGCTCCAACTTATCAGACCCTGCAGGGTACCAGTGTGAGGCCTACGGCAACTTACTTGGAAATTTATTTTACTAAAAGGCAAACTCAAACTACTAATATTCCTGGCTAACTAAAATTATTCTTTCATAATCAGACTCTGTGTTAGTCCCCCAGAACCTCTTTATCAGGAAATAGTTCTTATTAAGCAGGCAAACAGCAGTCTCTGAGTGGCTGCAGGTCTCTGTGCCCTCCAAGTCCAAACTCTGCAGAGCCAGAGACTCCAAAGTTCTGCTAAGAGCCTAGGGTCTGCTGGCTGACATTTAATGCCCCAGGAGCATCACAGCTGCTCTGCTGGTTGCAATCATGTGAAATACTGTGGAGTGCTAGATTAAGGACCCTATGGTCTCTTTACTCAAGGTAAACAGGGCCAGAGATTGTGATGTTTTTAGCTTGTGACCTGGCTGTCTGAGGTTGATGGCCCAGGACCACCACCACTGCTCTGCTGGTTGCCATCAATTGGAATCACGTCAGTCACTGACATGCATGTCACTAGGCAAAAACTCTGCTGGTAGAAAGAGTGTTGCATTTCAAGCCTGCACCATTGCCGTCTGAATCAAATTGCCCAATGACACTGCTGTTGCTTTGTTATGGGCAATCATGTTAAAATCTGGTCACCTGTGGCCTCCTTACCTTCAGGACACAAACTTAGGCAGGGAGAGATTGTACTGTTCTGAGCCTGGGGCTTGAGTGGCTGAGTTATTTAGCCCCAGAGGCACTGCTGCTGCTCTGAGCAATTACAATTATGTGAGACCTTGTTGGCCAGAGCCTTGATTACTTATGATGCTCAAACACCACTGGGTGAGTGTTTAGCCTTCCAAGTATGCAGCACAGCATGGTTAACTGAGGCATTTCACTGTACATACACCACTGATGGTGGTCCTGTGATGATTACTGGAGACCCCGCCGGGGTGGGGCAAATTGCTAGCCCTAGATCAAGAGCTGCGTGGCTGCCTGCCCCTTCCCTGATGGCTGCTCTGTAAATATAAGCGAGCTTTTCCTAAGGATCAGACTTTTAGCTCCATTGTTGGATGAGAAGTTTTTGTTCCAGTCTTGTTTGCTTACCTTAGAAAGGCTAAGGGAAAATGCTTTTGGTGGATTATCTCATGAATCTTAGGGCTCTGTGTCCATCGTGTCCACCATCTTGAGCCAGAAATTCCTTTGCTCCATCTTACTTGACTCTGGTGCAGAGTGAGAGGTTGGGATTTAATTCCATTTTTCTACAAATGATAACCAGTTTTTCAAACACCATTTCTTGGAAAGGCTCTCTTCTCTCCAGCATACCTTTTTGGAACCTTTGTTAAAAATCAATTGGCTCTTAGTGTGTGGATTTATTTCTGTATCTTTTATAAAAATAATATGATATTGGCAAAAAAATTAAGAAATTCCCTGTGGCCATGTTTAAACAAAGGAATTTGACTGTGTCTAGAATATTTAATAAAATAAAATAAAAATTTAGTAAGTCTGCCTGACGATTTTCCGAAAATAGAAAATTAGAAAAAGACAAATAAATAGTATCATGTAGAAAACCCTATGGGTTCAGTAATAATATATAATCATAAAAATTTAAATATTAGTCAATTACTTTTAAGGAGGCAATATGTAGTCAGGCATAGTGGCACATACCTGTAATTCCAGTACTTGGGAGTTTGAGGCAGGAGGATCTCCAGTTTGAGGCCAGACTCAGAAACTTAGCAAACCCTCAGCAACTTGGTGAGACCCTGCATATTCCTCTCACTCTGTACTTCAGAATAATGTATAATTACAATGCACCAATTAAAGTATATGAAAAGAATATCAATATAACTGTATCTGCTGTTAATATTTACTCTATTTGCTTTATCATTTGGTTCATCTCTCTGTCCCTCTGTGTCTCCCTGTCTCTCTCTTTCCAACTTTCCATATCACTCTCTTTCTCTCTCTCCATTCAGATTTGTTTTTAATTTGAGAGCTTAACACTTGATTCTTTAGCTCTAAACACTTGAGAGCATATATATTTAAAAATAAGGATATTCTCTTAATAATCATAAAATCATTCTCAACTTTTGTAAGTTTAACTTTAAATATATGCTTTTATCATGTGTTCTATCTCTATGTCAAAGTTTTCAGGTTGTCCAACATACTTCATAGCATTTTATTCTTTCAGTACAGGATCCATACATTTAATTATTATGTCTCTTTAATTTCTTTCCACTAATCGGGAATATTTCCAGAATCATTTTTGCAATTATGAATTTAAATTTTTTTGTGGCTTGATCCTGGGGCATTCTGCCACTGAATTATATTCCTAGCCTATGTATTAATTTTGACACAGGGTCTCACTAAGTTGCCCAGCCTGACCTTGAACTTTTGATCCTCTCAGTTCAGCTTCCCAAATTGCTGGGATTACAGGTGCACACCACAGCGACCAGCTTGAAATGGAAATTTGTTAAATATATAGTAACACATCCTTTTGAAAGCTAAAATATTACTCATTTTGAGCTCATTTTTATTTCCTCGTGAAGTCTTGAATTTCCATTAAGAAATTTGTAGAAGTGATATGATGTCTCTTCTAAGGGCATCAAGTGCAAAAACGCATGAAGTCCATCTGCCTCACACCTGGCTTTAATTGTGATTACTAAGTCATATTTTGATCCTACTTGCTCATCTAATTACTTACAACATGTTTGCATTCTATCATTATTATGCTTCCCTTGTAACTAACATATTATCTATGGAAAATCTTTAAGATCATGCAAATACATTTTCCTCTGGGAATAGGCATCTATTATGGTGTGAATCAATCGTTACTGTGATAGTTACCAAATGATTTTCAAATTCTAACACATTTAGAGATTAGCTGTTGACATTTAATTTATTTATCTACATAATGGGATTGACCCAGATTTCTGTATTTTTCCAGAGGTTTATAATTCATTACATTACTTAATTGTTTGGGTATTCAAATTGTCAAGATTTGTCTAGTGAGGCTTTCTGCAAGCTGGCTTCTCAGTTATCTTAACATGCTCCCAAACTAAGAAGATGCTTCAGGTTCATTTTTATTTCTATTGCTCCAGCCCAGGAATCAGGTATGTTCCCCAAGGTACCCCAGTCTCTTAAGAATGACATTAACAGCCAAGATCTAGGTGGAAGGTGTGCCCATTTCTATTGAAGTAACTTTACTTCTAGGTTATTTCAGGGTTATAGGGAGAAAATAAATGCATGTTAATACATATATGTTGATAGACAAGAGTCATGATTTTATATTTCTACCTCTAATTCCTTACCCTGGGATTCTTTCTTGTCAACACATTTTAGATTTATATGTTTCTTTTACTATAGTGAGAACCTTGGTTCAATTTTTTAAATCACAAATATCATTAATAATCTTAAATATTTGTATTTATAATTGATGATTTATAAGACTACCTTTATGCTTGATGATTTGTTAGAAGGAAGCACAAGACTCTAAGCTGTTATACTTATGGTTATGGTGTTTAACTGCAAAAGGATACAGATCAAAATCAGTAGAGACAAAGTAAATGAGGTCATGTCCAGGGGGAGCTGAGCAGAAGCTTTCATCCCCTGTGGTGAAACCTGGGGACATATTCAATTTTCCTACCAGTAAAATGTGACAATTTGAAAAGTTTTGACATAAAGGGAAGCTCCTCCAAGTCTTGGTTTCCATTGTTTTTATTGGAGATAAGTCATGTAGACATGTAGTGTCCACAAAGTAATATTGTGACAAGCTCTGCACCAGCAGGGCATGGGACAACGTGATGAAAAAAAAAATGTTCTTGAGACTTTATTCCTGGTCTTCAAGAGGTGAGAGGGGAGAAGGCAAGACAGCCCAACTCCCTGAGCAAAACTCAGCTTTTCCCTTTATTACAAGTTTACAGAATTAAGATTGGGTCATTAATTCATTAACTATCTCTAAGGAGTAGAGCATTGTGTTAAAAATGCTTTGGAAGACAAGTTGCTATTTGGTGGTTTTGTAGGTGCTGCAGAGGTTGCCTTCTTCAGCTCTCTCCTTACAGTGGTCTTCCAACCTTAACCAAAGCAAGCAAAAGGGATAAAACAGGAGAAAAAAAGCTTAGATAGCAAAGAGGCATCAAAGGTCACTGTCTTCAGTTGTTCCTTCAAGAAAGGCAGTTTTTGCCAAAGCAAGCATAAATATTTAAATTAATATTTATTTAGACTTAGAACAGTTTCCCACAATATTGAATACGGATGTCCGGCAAAATAATCTAAGAACCCAGACATTAGCTCCCAGCAGTCAGCCTAGGACCAGTATTACACAGGATCTTCTATGGAATATTTGTGACCTATTTCTTCTGAAAGGAGGATATTAATATAAAATAGATTCTTATATTATTATGACATTAATATTGAAAATTGTATAAAGAGTTAACCAAATTTGCTTCTAACATGTTTTTGGTTACTATGGTACTATTCCATTCTTGCAATTCAAACAAGGAATTTACTGATTCATTTTATTTTATTTTTAATTAGCACATAACAATTGAAAATATTTATGAATACAATGTTATATTTCTATTTAAAATCACATAAAATATTTTGTTAGCAAATGTTTAAAGAATAATTTTATCTATTGATATCTCAACTATTTCTATGCTTGTGATATTTATTATAGTAAGATATGTTGATGTTAGACTTTATATAAATTTTAGAAACATAAATAAGAAAGTTTGAATAATATTTCAACTATCTGGATATGGTTATCAAGTAAACTCCTTTTGTACATTGTTTCAGATCTATCTACCTACCTCTTGAGTAATATTGTTAATTTGAATGCACTTCAGGTGTTAAATTATATACTCACTATATTTTTTATTCTTGTGAAGATTGGCATAGAAGTTTCTGCTAGCTATGAAAGAAAATTACTAAGCCTAATATTAAACATTTATAGTATATGTATGAACCCGTACATAAATAATTAATAACTTTCAATTTTTGAGGGTTTCTTCCAAAACTAGAATCATTCTATGAATTAGGATCTATCTGTGAACAAGAAATAATTAATCTCCAAAGTAATGAAGTTGAGAGCCACAAATATAATCTTCTCTACTTACCACTGCTAAATTAATTCCTTATTAAAAATATGTATGAAATATATATATGGAAAATGAAAGTAAATATATGTATATTTACACTATGCCCAGTATATATACAAAGTATATATGTGTGTGTGTGTGTATACACTTTAAGATATATATAGATATATACATATACCTATATCTATCTATAGATAGAAAGAGATAGATATCTTATTTAATGCATGAGGATTCCCAAACAAATATAGGTAAAAAATTCACCAAATATCAGTAAGTGGCTAGCATTCTGATTTAGAACTCTGGTTTTAAAAACCCTCTTTTCAATATGCCAGATACATGCTCTCTGTCACATAAAAATAGGCATTTTTTGATCTTTAAACTTTAAGATATCTAGCAACTTTATTACAAAGATATTTCTTTGTCAAACAAGGAAACATGGGTTTAGAGTGCTTTAAATTTTCCCAAATTTATACCTCATTAAGCTTTTGAATTGTAATTCTAACTCACTTCTAGGAATTAGATTAATATGTAAATAAAACATTTTGATCCAGATCGCAAGCAAATTGTTTAGCCATATGCATCAAATTCACATTTAATTTCTAATAAAAATCCATTGTGCCTGTAAATGAATTCTTCTGAGATCATTATGGTTTTCATTAAAAAGACTAATATTCTAAAATTATTACAAATAACATTTCTGATATCCCTGAAGAGAAATTGTAGTACAATATGAAAGTGAATACAAAGGTAAAAGTTAGTTAATGAGGTGATTTGGAAACAATTTCCTTTAAATGTTATTACCAATGTTTTGTTATTTGTGTATCTTCATAGTAATATCCCACAAAAATTAATATATATATATATATATTAATTTTCTAAAATTACATCTGGGAAATTCTACCTACATTTTATACATTAAATGAAATGGATTTTGTAGGTAGCATTCCCTTCCCACAGTAGTCCAACTGAAGAAATCATGTTAAAGCCTATCACCCAAAGAAAACCAATAGGACATATTTCACATTTCAGCTTCAAAATGACTGTAATGCATAGTTTTGATGTTATTAAATATTAATCAAAATGAAAAGGTTATGATCACCAGCATTTATTTCCTAAGTTTCATTTATCTGGGAAGTTTAATCAGCTCTTTCCTAAATAAAAACTATTAAAATTAATATTTTGAATTAAATAATACCTAAGCTATTTTCTATTGAATTTGCCTAGGTGTGTTTGTATGACTTAATTACTCTCTAGAAAAATATTTTCATATTCCATCAGCAAATGCTTTTACAATTCTTGTCATTGACAAGTATATAAATATCTGTCTAAAATACTTAACTCTTTTATTGAATAAAAATTTTCACAACTGTTCAAATGTCCCAGTCCTGAAATAAAAGCTCACTTTTTTTAATCCTATATACATTCCTTCATTGGTCTTTTGTCAAAGACTCTTTTATTACTACTGTAATGAATTGTAATGCTAATTTCCCTCAACATAAAATATCCTATTGGGTTTAAAAGTTTAGAAAATAGAATAAGGAAAATATTTTTTTATTCTATGTGTTTCAGTTAATATTGTGTCTTAATTTAATACAAAAGTATATTTTTTAAAAATTATTTCAATATAATTGTTGATTTTATTCTAATCAGAAGATACTTACCTACATTTGCCAATCATTATCAACATAAAAATTAAAATCAGAATCAAGAATCAATAATATCTCATTGACCTGAACAATATAAGTAGCAGAGGAGAAAAAAGTAGAGGAATTAATATCAGAGGACTCAGCCTTGAGCCTTTTTTCTGTCATTTATTTGCTGTAAAATTCTATAAAAGATATTTAACTTATATAAATTTTATTGTTTTACTCAAAGGAGAAACATACTATTTTACAGAGATATCATGAAGAATAAATTAGTTTTTCAAAGCAATGGGCATATAATAGCCACCATTTATTATCTTAATCTTATATAACCAGAATTATACTATTTAAGATGGATAGAAAAACCTGTATTTAGGCTAAGAAAACTGATTCAATGATTAAAAAAATGAGAATTGTGAAGGCTAAAAAATTATGCAAACTTAAGACTAATAAAACCTTTCAGTTCCACTGAAGAATGACACCAAACAGCTAAGAACACAATTCCTGTTACTTAGATGAGAATCCCCAAAGTGGTCCTTGACCCTTCTATTTCTCTCTCACCCAAATACAATGCATTAGAAACCCTGCAAGTTTTATTTTCAAATATCCAGATCCTTTTCACATTTCACATCTCTAACACTTTCACTATCAGCTTTTATATGAACTCTTGTAATAGCCTCATGTTTGGAGTCTTTGCTTCCATCTTTATCTCCTCCTAGACTTTTTTTCACCATACCAGTCAAACTGATCATTAAGCAATATAAATCTCTAGCCAATGTCTGATCTTCAATCATCCCCAGATTACCCTACATGAAAACTATTCCTCTGTAATTCTCCCTTCAGTGCTCTCTCTTTCTTCATTTATTTTTGTGTGTAATTTGGGAATTGAACCCAGGAGCATTCTTCCTCTGAGCTACACCACCAGCCCTTTTTTAAATTTTGAAACAGGGTCTCCCTAAATTGCTTAAAGTCTCATTAAATTGCTGAGGCTGGTTTTGAACCTGCAATCCTTCTGTCTCAACCTCCCAAGTATTGGGATTACAGGCATGAGCCATCATGCCCACCCCTTTAGCACTCTTATATTTATTCAAAGCACATATCAAGCCTGACTTAGATTATTGATTTCTTGCCCATCTTATTAGAATCTGAGCTCTATGAAAGCAAGAAATCCGTGAGCTATGTTCACTGCTATTCCCTCTAGGCCTATAATAGTTGCTAGGAAGTAATAGCATTTTATTGATGCCTTAAAATTTTATTATAGAAACTTTAAAAATATACTAAAGTTGAAAGAATTTAACATTAAGTACATGTGGAACACCACCTAGATTTTTTAAATAACATTTTACTTTAAAACTTTGATTTCAGGTCTAAATTTGTGCTCCCACAAGGCAGTTCTTAAATATTGTAAATAATAAAGCAGGTATTATTATACCTATTTTCTAAATAAATATTCAGATGTTCAAATTAGGGAACTAGAAACAATAGTATGTTAATAAGTTCTTTGCACTTACAGTGTGTTTTCTGATCTCATCACTTGAGAACACTAATGCCTGGGTTCCGTTATCATAAATGTTGATGTAATTGGTCTGAGAGTACGTAGGCATTGGATTTTACAACCTCCCTAGGTGATTCTAATGTACAAGATTGAGAACTCAGGCATAAGTACTTTCCAAAATATCTTTTAAAATAAGGTTGAAGAAACCATTTAATTAGTTAATTATTATTTTTATTATACATACTTATGGGCTATGATATAATAATTTACATGCAATGTGTAATGATCAAATCAGGGTAGTTATCATTTCCATCTCTTTGAATATTTATAGTATTACAGAGGCAGTCTACCTCTGAGCTAAACCCACAGTCCTATTTTATTTTTATTTAGAAACAGAGTTTTGCTAAATTGGGGGCTGACTTCATACCTGTCATCCTCCTGTCTCAGTATCCCAAGTACTGGGATTACACATATGAGCCACCATACTTGGCCTTAAATTTTTAAATATTTTTATTAACATGTAATAAGTGTAATATCTTCATACAACTATAAAAAAGGTATTTTTTAACAAAAGCACAAACAGAAAAATCTTTAGTAAAAAGAACAAAGCTGGAGGCAGTACAATACCTGACTTCAAAAGGTACTACAAAGCTTGGTCATACGTTGGTTCTATTCCTAGACTTTTCAGGAACCTTCTTGATATTTTTCAAAAAGAATTAAAGTCAGAATACTATAGTGATACATGTATACCCATGAAGAACAAACTTAAGTCATTTGCAGAAAAATGAATGAAACTAAAGAAAAATATGCTATGGACAGTCAGTCTCAGAAAGTGAAGAGTTGATTCACAAGGTGGTGCTATTGTGAGATGCTGGAACCTTTGCGAGGTGTGGTCTACTGAGAGATTGCTAAGTCATGGGGGCAGTTCCCATGGGACTTCTTGGTACTTCACCCAAAGGGCTATCGTAAAAATCTATATTTGAACCCATCAACCTCTCACTGCTTCTGGTTAGAATGGAATCACTTAGTTGCTACTGCACATGCTCTGCTATCCATCCACTGTTCACAATTAGGTCCTCACCAGAACTGAGCCAATGCAAGCACCATGCCCTTGAACCTATAAAACTGGGAACCAAATAAATATTTTCATGTTATAAAGTTAGTGCCCTCAAGTATTTCTTTGTAATAGTAAAATTAATTCAAGAACAAACTGTGGAGATAAAATGCTTTTTGTCTGAACACTAGAAAACATTATTTTCTTAATTTAAATTAAAAAAATTAGCTGACATAGAATTTTTAAAAATCCATAGGAATGCAGTGCATTAGGATGTTTCAATGTGTATTCCTTGTGTAATGTTTGAATCGGGTTAAACATATCTGTCTCCTTAGGCCCTTAGGACCTGCCTAGGGTTAAGCTTCGCCAGCCTGGCACTAAGTTCCCATGGCAAAGTCCTATGCTTACTACCCTGTCCTATGCTTACACCCAGTGAACAGGGTCTTACTCCACACTAAGCTTCCTAATGTTGGAGTACTTTTGATGAAGTTAGTCCCTTAGCTACCTAGACTACCACTAAGCAGGGGCATTCCCGAGTCTCACAGCTTCAAGGACCTGCATAGTCTCAAGTGTGCACTAAGACCCACACCACAGCTGGTGTTGATGCAGGTTGCAAGAGGAGTCCATATCACCAAAGCACAAATATCAACCTGGTACCAGAGAAGATTTAGAATCTGTCTGTAAGCAAAAGCATTTGGACAGCTGTGCTGCCCAAAGTTAGGGAATAAGTGGGAAATTCATTCCTTTGGGCCCTAGTACTTGAGCTAAATTGGTTTGTACCTAAGTCTCACTGTCACAAGGAACTACATTATCTGGTGATCGAGTATCATGGGCCTACTCTAAGACTGGCAATGATGTAGACTGACACTTTAATCGTTTCCACTCATGTATAGGTCTTTGACTGATGTAAAGATGGGTCTAGAGGAGCACTATAGAACATTAATAATGAAAAATTACAGAAGACAAAAATAAATGAAAAGATATGTTTTCATGGATTAAATGTTAATATTATTAAAAATACGTGGTACCCAAAGAAATTTACAGATTTAATGTAATCTCTATAAAAATTCCTCATGGCATTTTTCCAGAAATAGAACTATGAAAGGTCCAGAATGACTAAAACAACTTTGAGGGACAAAAAAAGACCTGGAAGCATTTCATATTTTCTGATTTCAAGATATCTTTCAAAGATAAATTAGTTGAAACAGTATGGAATTGGAATAGAGACAAGACATGTAGACCTAGTGGAAAAAAATAGAGTCTAGAAATAAAACTACACATATGTGATCAACTTTCCTTGACAAAGGTGTTGCAAATGCAAAATGAGAAAATGATAGTCTCTTCAACAACTGGTGTTAGAAAATGTGGTTATCCACATACAAAAGGATTATTTTGGACATTTCCCTTAAAGCATACACAAAACAAATTCAAAATGGGCTAATTATTTGAATATCAGTCCTGGAACGATAAAACTCCCAGAAGAAAACATGGAAAAGAAAATTTATGACATTGACTTTGGCAATGATTTATTGGATAAGACACCAAAAGCACTGGCAATAAAAGCAAAAATAACCAAGTGACACTACATCACAGTAAAAAGCTTCTGCACAGCAAAGGAAAAAATCAACAAAATAAAGGGAAAACTAAAGAATGAGAGAAAATATTTGCCAATCATATATCTAATAAGTTGTTAATGTAAAAAATGCATGAAGAACTCTGACAAATCAATAGCAAAACAAATCAAAATGAAAAATTAAGTTGAGCAAAAGACTTTAATAGTTACTTCTACAAAGATGACATATGTATGTCCAAAATAAATATGAAAATATGCTCAACATCACCAAAAATCATGGCAATGCAAATCAAAACCATAATTAGATATCACTTTATACCTATTGGTGGGCAATTATAAAAATACTGTTGACAGAGATCTGAACAAATTAGAACATTTGAACACTTTTGGTAGGAATATTAAAGTGTATCCACCATAAATACAGTGGAGGTTCCTCAAAAATTTTAAAACAGAATCATGATCTCAAAATGATATTTATATTCTCATGTGTATTGCAATTATCATGGTATCTGTACCATAGCACATCATTTTTAAACTACAATAGCTACATATATGGCCACATAATTCCTCCATTCTAAGACAAAAGAATGATGAAAGTTATATTAATGGTCTCTAAGCTTAGAAAACTATTATCACATGTTTGCATACACTACTTACTCACATATTAAATTTGAGGAAAAAAATTGGTTACAAATTAACTTCTACAGTTCTTACTGATAGATGACATGTATTATATTTCAAACAATTTTAAGTAAATCTGGATAATGGAAAATAAAGAAGTGTGTGCATTTTACTTGAAAAAATAATCAGCTAGAAATCACCAAAATAGGAAGGCAATCAGAAAAGCATTGGAATAGGAAATACACAAAATGTAAACTAACTTTATTTTAGTAATTAGATTTAGGATATTATGAAAACATAAAAATTAAACCTCATAACCTGCCACACACATCCTACAAATGCAAATTTTAGAATAGTTCAGAAGTGAATTCAGTAAAAAAAGATAACATAAAAACATAATGTGCAGAATCCAAAGGTTATTTATTCAAGATGTTACTACTACTTCAGACTCTTTCTGATTTCCACTTGACATTTGAAAATTACACTTCCTTTTATTGGCTTAAAAATTACTTTTAAACATGTAATTTTTAAACAAGTTTCACTTTAGAAAAACACTTTGGTTATAAAGGCATTTATATTTATATCAACACAAGATTTTCAGAATGCTACAAGTCATTCAGGACAGTAGCACATAGACTCCTTCAAATTGGGAAAATATGCTTTGTGCATGTGTGCCTCTACCAACCTGTATCATGCATTGATCTACGTACACCATGTCCCTT
>PVLC010004295.1:0-15368 GCA_004027655.1 Graphiurus murinus
CCTTGTATTTTCATTCCCCATATCCCGTATCCTTTCAGTTAATTCTTCTAAGTTAACCACTTTGTTGTTGTTGCTTGCAGTAAAAAAAAAAAAAAAAAAAAAAAAAAGAATATAGGAAACATATCTGTGATATTTAGATTTGATTGGACTGGTAGTGCATCTACATCTAGTCCTCAATATGTTCTCAATGATGAAACTTCACCAAATAGAAGCGTATTCATTCTCTATGCTGCATGGAAAATCACTACAAATTTGCCATCTTTCAACATTATATTTCACAGTTTTCACAGACCAGGAGTCCACACACAGCTTAACCGGGTCCTTTGTAACACTGTAATCTAGGTTTTGGCCAAGGCAGAGTTCACATCTGAAGGGTAGATTGGGGAAAGAACCGGTCCTAAGCTTATTCAAGTGGTTCTTTGTAGCTGTCAGACTTATAACAACTTGCTTCTTTAAAGCCAGCAAAGAGAGCAAGGCTTTAAAGCAGCTCTGCTATCAAAACAGATGTATTACATAAATTAATATATATAATGTCACATTATATAATGTAGCGTATAGCAAAAGAATCATTTCATCACCTTCAGTATATAAAAGAACATAGTCATGGAGTGACATCCAATCACCTTTGCTATGTCTGTTAATTAAAAGAAAATAATTTAGTCCCATCCACATGAAAGGGAGGGGGAATATACAAGGCCTGAACATCAGGAGGCAGCAATCATGGGGATCACATTTGTGTCTGTCTGCCCCAAAGCTTTCATGTCAATTTCAAACAAAGACAATGGCATTACTGGGAGAATAAAAAAAAAAAAAAAAACCCACAAACAACAACAAAAAAAAACCCACCAGAATTCTAGCAGAAAGTTAAAATAATTCTTTTAGTACATAGTTGATGAATTACTTCAGTAATGATGAAGAAACCACAAGTAATGAGATTGTTGTTGTAGCAAAACAGAAATCATACTTCTGCAGGAATATGACTTCTTCAGGAATATGTAGGAAGTCCTTGGTATTCCTGAGAGCTTGATAAGCAGCTACAAAAATCAAAGATCGCCACTAAAAAGATGCAGAGAAAAAAAAATACTAAGAATAATGGCTTGCATATAGAGGACACTATAAGAAGCATTAAGAAATGACAAATCTTTAAGTGGTAAAACAAGGGAAGCAAGAAAAGACATTTAGAAAATTCCTTTTTCAGATTATCAAAAGGCATGGTGGTGCTCAATGGGAAGGTAGAAATCTCCATGTTCCCTGGGTCTATGCTTGCTTTGAACATCTAGTACCACTGGCACAGCCAAAAAACGTGCTGCCATTCCCACCAGCCTATCCTCTTGAGCTTAGATTTACAAACCAACTAGAAACCCAAACTCCTGAATGTGGTAACTGACTAATGGCTCAGATATGTCAAAATGAATGTGCAGGTCCAGGTAGAAAAACGTGGAAAGATCATTTTCCTCAATGATGATGGTGGTGGTGGTGGTGACAGGGGTGGCTTATTAATTTAATGAGTATTTCCAATAGAGGAGGTGGCAAGTAGAAAGTTTCTGAATAAAGAATGTGTTTTTTGGGGAACAGCAAAGAGGCCTGTAAGGCTGGAACCAAAACTTGAGAAGGACACTTGAATTTGGGGTGGATGGTTGGGTTTTGTGTAAGGGCTCATAGATCACTGGAAGATTTTTGGCTGTTACTCTGAATAGAGTGGAACATTGTCATAATGTGTGATAGCCAGGCGTTGGTGGCGCATGCTTATAATATTTGGGAGGCTGAAACAGGAGGATCACAGGTTTGAAGCCACCCTCTGCAACTTAGCAAGACTTTCAGCAATTTAGTGACACCCTCATTCAAGTAAAAAACAAAATAAAATAGGGCTGGGTGTAGCCAGGAGGTGTAACACCCCTGGGTTCTGTCTCCAGTACCACACACACACACACACACACACACACACACACACACACACACACACACATACACACACACACTATGATAATATTTTTCCCTAACATTTCTGATGATAGTAAGTGAAAGAAGATGATCTCCCAGATTGTAGCATAAATTTATAATAGATTCTTATATAAAACTAATAGAATATGTTTCCAGGGCATCTGAGAGTGACTCAAGGACTAGAAATAAAACTTAAAGATAACTATTCCAGTTTGAGTTAATTTAAGCAGTTGTCCCTCAAATACGTATTTGCTCAAGACAAAATAGAAATACATACTTCAGAAGAAGAACAGACAGGCATGAATGCCTGTAATTCCAGGGACTCAATAGCCGGAGGCAGGAGGATCACAAGTTTGAGGCCAGCCTCTGTAACTAAGAAAGAACACGTCTCAAATTTAGATAAAATAAAAAGGGCTGGGGATGTAGCTCAGTGGTAGAGTACCCCAGGGTTCAGTACCACAAAAACAAAACAAAGAAAAAAAAACAGACAATTGAGAGATGAATGTTTACTTAGAAGGCAGATTCATTTTACTTTTCTTTCAAATATACTGATAATCTGGACTCACAGACATTTCTTACATATAAGGAAGGAAAGTGCCTATTGTACATTGCTCTTTCTAGTAGCTTAGATAAATCCCTTTGTTCTACCCCATCTATTTTCCTGTTCACTTGCATATTTGTCCTTAGCAATAAGTACTTTACATAATTTATTCCATTCCAAAATTGTAATTTAGATTGTGGCTTCCCCAACAACTATGAATGGCACTACCTCTCTAATTATAATTTTCTCTTTGCCCTATTGTCAAGAATGAAATTATTCTATGTAGCACAAAAGCTTCAGCCAAGGGCTGATAAAGTCAGTTGAATCCACATAATTATGCTTGGCTTTTTAAATAGTGTCCACTCTTCTCCTGAATAATTTTTGAATCATTATATCCTCTGTTTTTCTGAGCCATTAGTGATATGCCTCATGAAATGCTGCAAAGGATTCTGAAGTACCATCTATCTTTCCAAAGCAAATTCATAGATGAAATGTGCCTATAATAATATGACATTGTCAAATATATATATCAGAACTTTGTATAATCTAAAGAGATTTAATCTTCAGGCTCATCATGTTGGGCATTTGTATTTATGCCAACAAGACTACCTTGGCTGAAAACATTTAACAAATCATTAAAAACTATAAACAACACAAGCAAAAGAGAATTATAGTGAATTCACACTTTGATTTATGTTCATGTGCATAACCCTATTAGTTAGCTTTTTCATCACCATGACCAAAATACTTCAGTCCATGATCAGTTGGCAGAAACCACGGTGACAGGGTGTATGTCAGAGAAAAGCCACTTTCTGTGATGATGGCCAGAAGCAGAGTGAGAGGAGGGGACCAGGGACATAAATAGTCCCCAAACCCATACCCCCAATGACCAACCTTCTTCAGCCATGTCCCACCTCTGAACTTTGCTGCACTGGGGACATGAGCTTTGGGGGGACATTCTAAACACACATCATAACAGTCAACTATTTTTGCCTCAACCTACCAAGTAGCTGGGTTTGCAGGCAGGTGCCCCCATCCCCTAGATCCTGACTCCTGCCCCTGATTGGTTAGAATAGGCACACTCCCTAGAAAAGAAACTCCAGCTGAAGCCCACAGGATGAACAGCTGAGCAGTTAACCCAGGCGCTCAGAATAGAATCAAATCCTCAGTCAAAAGATGCAGTAGAGCAACCTGTTGTCCAGCTGAACTGCAGAGATGGACAAGATCTGACCCATGAGGGAGCCAAAGGTAAAGAAGACAAAACAGAACCAATCAAAGTTGATAAAGTATCCATGGATTTTATAGCCCTTTTGCTTGGGCCAAGAGATGACTATTTCCTGCTTCTATTTTCTATTAACTCACATACTGTAACTAATGACTAAAGTAG
This sequence comes from Graphiurus murinus, assembly GCA_004027655.1. Taxonomy (NCBI): domain Eukaryota; kingdom Metazoa; phylum Chordata; class Mammalia; order Rodentia; family Gliridae; genus Graphiurus; species Graphiurus murinus. The sequence continues at coordinate 3,870 of PVLC010004295.1, forward strand.
CACTACTTAATTTGAAAAATATTAGAGCTAATTTTAAAACACAAGAGACAATCTTAGGCAATCATGTAGTGGGTTAATTACTGCCCCCATAAAGATACTAACCCCTGGCCCAGAACCTGTAAATGTTGCATTATTTGGAGAAAAGATTTTTGCAGATATAATCAAGTTAAGGATCTTGATATGAGATCTTCCTGGTTGATCAAGGTGGCTTTAAATCCAATGACAAATGTCTTTATGGGAAACAAAAGAGGAGAAAATGTAGACACAGAGGAGAAGACACATGTCCCTAGAAGCTTCATTCAAAATGTTCTTTCCATTTCACACTCTATCTCCAAACACTAGCTGAGGTCGGGATACACTGGCTTTATGCCGTTGCATGATGCACAGTGTTTCAATCAGTGTCCTATTATTTTTGAAGACCCAGCTTCTGTAGCATAATGTTATTATGAAGCAGTTTTTCTTTATTGTCTGAACTTCAAGTGGGCTTGCTTTTGGAAGCATTTTGAAAACCTAAAAAAAAAAAAAAGCCATGATCAATTGGCTGGAGCAATGAAGAACTATGTTAACAGAAATAAGCTGACTTCACAAATGAAACGAAAATTTCTTACTCAGGCACTGTGGTGCACAGCTGTAATCCCAGTACTTGGGAAGCTAAAACAGGAGGGTTGCAGATTCGAGGTCAGCCTCAGCAACTTAGTGAGACCTTCAGCAACTTAGTGAGATTCTGTTTCAAAATAAAAAATAAAAAAGGGCCGGGGGTGTAGCTGAGAGGTGGAATGCCTTTGGATTCAATCCTCAGTTCCAAAAGAGAAAAGAAAAAAGAACACTTCTTTTGAGTCAAGGGCTTGAATCTTCTTGTCTTTAAAACTGTCAAGAGAACTTCAATCTGGGATTCTGGTGTGAGTATGGCTTGTTGACTCTGTTGGGGACTTAGTTATGTTTCTCTAAAACGAGTATGTTGAAGTCCTAACCCCTTGTAGCCCCAGAATGTGAACTTACTTGCAATAGAGTTGCTGCAGAGGTAATTAGTTAAGATGAAGTCATTGGGATGTACTCTAATCAATGGGACTGGTGTCTTTATTCAAAGAGGGGAGATTTGGCCACAGACAAACACACAGGGAGAATACCATGTGAAGATGAAGGCAAAGATAGGTGATTCTTCCACAAGACAAGGCATGCCAAAGATAGCCAGCAAGCCACCAGACGCAGAGGGAGGGGCCTGGAACAGATTCTCCTTTGCAGCCCCTACTGCCAACCACATGATCTTGGTCTTGGACTTCCAGCCTTCAGTACTGTGAGATGAGAAATTGATGTTGTCTAAGCCAGACAGTCTGTGTGCTTCATGATAGCAGCCCCAGCAAATGAATAGTTTTTGGCTATTCCCCGCTAATTTGCTTGGGAATTGTTTGTGAGCACCAAAATGGCTCATAAAATAGAAAATAAGACTCTATTTGAATTGCATTTCATGTAATTTCATCCTGAATTATTTTGGAATTAACTATATTAAAAATATTATATATTTCACATATGCTGGTGAATTAGATGCATTGTATATCATTTTATAGATGTATCTCAGTGAGCAAATTTATATAAATTTCTGTTTAAACAGACTTTTTTTTTGAGGGCAAACTGTTTCATAAGTGATCTTTTCTCTGTCTCCTTGGTTATTCCAAAGTATATTGACATAGACATAATCTTAATTAAATTTAATATCACTTCTATTTGGAGGATTTCTTACTGCCTCAATTTGGAAATAATTTGTTTAAATAATCAATATTTAGGGTCATATATTAACAGGTTAGTTATGAAAATCTGTTATTTTATAGTCAAAAAATATTAATGTTTGGTTTAGTTTGACTTAGAATTTAATAAATTTCAGTAGCATTCCTTTATAGAGTCAAGTCATTGATTATAACACTGTTCTATCAATTGATTATAGTGAATTATTTTAACTATATTTTCATATTTTTCTGGAGGCAGGATAATATACCTTTGTGTGGATTTTGAAGTTTAGTTCCACAAAGCAATGATGTTACTAGAGGTAAACAGAGTAAAAGTATAGAAATCACTGTGTGTACAGCTCATAAATGTTCAGTTCTAGATAATGGCGTTTAATTTCCACTTTTGCTTACCATTTACAATCAAACCTTTAGGTATCTTTAATCTAGCTCTTTAGAATGTTGAATGTTTTACTTGAAATGCATATTTAGTTTACAAGTGGCAATTTAGTGTTCTGTTTCCATGATGCATTGATATTAAATAAAGCCCTGGAAAGAAGTAATCTATTACAACTTGTTTCTCCTTTGTACAAGCTCCTCTATGCACCTCGTGTCATGTTGCTTGCTGGATATCAAAAGAGATTAGAGGCAGCATGATTTCTAATCAAAGAATAAGCATCTGCTTACCCTAGGGTTTTAATTTTTTAAATTTTTCTCTCAAAGATAAGAAACTCAACATAATTCTAAGTAGAATGCAATTTTAAACTAATTTTAAAGAACTAATGTAGAATAGCTAATACTTTAAGCTATTATATAGTCACACTTTTCCATTGTATTGATAGTAAAAGTCAACTTATTTGCTGAAGAATACATCAAAGACATTGAAATTTTGCACAGTTATCAGTCTTTCTTTAGTTAGGCAATATTTAGACCCAAATGACTTTTAATAGCATTTACTTGGACTCACCAGTATTTTAGGCTTATTTTGTTTTCCTAATAGAAGGAAGGTATAGGTTGTTTGTTTAAAGTTAGTCTTAGTGTTGGAAATGGCTATTTCTAATTTTATGTTATAGGTCTAGCATTCCTAAACTAATAGAAAAGTTTGAAGGTAGGGAAAGTGTTTGGCAGGGTTATATTACTGATCAATGAGTTTCTTATAGGAGGGAAAAAATTTCTGGTGATTATATTAATAATGAATATGTGAATATATATAATTCTCCATCCTTCCCATTTTTGAGAATATAGATACATGCCATGTTTTTAATATATGGTAATGTCCTCTAAATTGATGAAAAATAAACTGTTTAATAAGAGTTGGCACTATTAATTGTCAGTTTGGAGGAGACTGTATATCTTTACTTCAAACCATACCAAAGCTAAATTATAGATGAGTTAAAAGTATATATCTTAAGAAATAAGATGGCATGAGCCTGTAATCCCAGGACTTGATCCTCAGCACCACAAAAAAGGAAGAAAGGAAGGAAAGAAGGCAGGGAAGGGAAGGGAAGAAAATTAAAAACACGAGGAGAAAATATTTTTAAGTATATTTTCATACCACTTGTGTGTGAAAGACATTTCTTAATATAATACTAATATCAAAAACCATAAAAATATTTGAAATGTTTGACTACCTAAAAATGTATAGCAATATTCTACTGGGGTCAAAAAAAGAGAGATCGATTTCTTTCTAACTGGGGGGGGGGGTGTCTATGCAGGGATAAACATGTCCAAAATATTGGCATACATACTTCTTCAAAGCTTTTTCTACCAAACTGTATGCTGCAGACTTAAAATAGGTGTTCGATGAGCGTCTGGCATGTCTGCGGTCACAGACAAGGTATAGGAGATACAGACTAGACCCAAAGGGGGTCCCCAGAGAGTTTACAATCTATAGTTTATTTCTATTATTAGGGTGTCTATGTCAGTAAATGGTTATTCTTAAATTATACAACAATATCTCACCTTAAAATCTCTAAACAAAATAAGCATTATCCAACACCAATATCATAACCCCTTAAAGCTTATCGACTAGAATAACTTAACTTAGTAGTTCCCAAATATCCATAGCATGTAATGTGTGATAGACCTCTAAGATCTACCTGACCTTATTGGTTAGACACAGGCAAATACACAGGCATGTATCTTAATACAATATGATGGCTACGTTGTCATAATCTCGTCCTTCAAAACTAGGGCAAAGCAGGGTGTTTTGTTTGGCCTGATTTATTACTGAACTACTGTCCTCTACCCTGGGTTCATGGAACAAGAGAGAGGATAATTAGAATTCCATGATTCTTCAAGAAGGGCAGGTGCACTCTGACCTCAGCTTTAAATTTAACTGAACAGATGAGAGAATTTGAAGCTGCTCAACATGTTTCTCAAGGAATTTCCCTCAAGCAGTACTATCGGAATAGCCTGAAAAAAATATGCAAGAAAAGCCTTCTTCTCTCTTGATGTGAAGTCATGCTCAGCATGCTGACCGCAGGGCTAAGCTTACCTTTGGAATAGCCAAGAATAACATTTTCCCATTCATTGTCATGTGCGCGTTAAAACACCAGTCTTGCCATTACTATTATTGTTCTGCAGTGTCAGCACATCTTAAGTGCCTGTAGTGAGCTAAGGCGTGCTTGTAAAGAATGTTAAATTGTGTTTTTGGCAAAGCTCTTAAGACTAAGTCGTTACCTTGTTGTCAACAGTTGTATTTTCTTCCTAAGGGGTAAAAAAAAATCACAAAACACAGAAGTATTCTGGGTCTGCACTAAAATATAAAACATTCTATAGTGACTAGTTGCTGGTGAACTCCATTGATGATCGGGAATATTACAACTCGTGGTACAGGGACTAAGTATTTTTTTATTATCATGGGACTCCTTTTGTGATGTAGGTGCTATTATCCCCGTTTTGCAGATGAGGATGTTGATTCAAACCCAGAACAATCTGACTCCACAGCCCTACCATGAGCCAGTAACCTTCTGTCCTCTCAAAATTCCTGCAATAAATGGGCAGATTGAACATGTGTTCGTTCCATTCACACTTTGGTATGCTAGACCCTGCCCTTGTCTAGGGGACACAGTGCCACAGGGGAAAGGCTAAGTCTCTGCCCTTGTGGGCTTGCATTTGACTAAGACAGACAAATGCTTAATTTAAGTTAAGCTTAAGATAAAGAAAAGCAGGTAGAGAGTCCTGGGAATTTGGACTTGAGGGAAGGGTTAGGGAAGACTCCCTGAGGTCTAAAAGGAGACCTTAGATGAAGTGAGGGAGGAGGAGGCCAGGCAGACGTCTGGGCTGATGGAGTGGCAGGTGCCAAGGCTCTGAGCTGGGGTTATGCTTGCGTTTGAGGAACAAATAAGGACAGTGTGGAATGGAGATGGTCAAGTGAGAGAGAGGGTGAGAGGAGATGTGCACAGAGGACCAGGCGGGCCCACCTTAGGGAGATCGTGCAGGCATGGTAAGGATTTAGGACTATTTTGCTATATTGTATTGTATTTTGTGAGATAGGAAGCCAAAGAAGGTCTGGGCTTAGGGGAGAGAGCAGGTCTGCTGACCCAGCTGCGTGGAGAGGGCTGTGGATGATTCACAGTGGGAACGAGGAGGATGGTTCAGAGTTTGCTGCTGTGCTCAGAGGGAGATGCGGGTGCTGAGTGGGGGCTCTGGGAGGTGATGACATTTGAGTTCTATTTTGAGAACTCTCGGGGGATTTATTTTCTAAACGGAGACTGGCACAAAATTCCTAACAGAAGAGGAGTGGACCAATAAAGACAGCATCTTGTCATGGGCTGCTGCATTTTTTTTTACTGCAAATTCTTCCATGTGTCTATGGTATGTTGCCTGGGGGAGAGCAGGGCCTGGTGAGCATGGTGGGTGTTTCTAGATGGAGAAGGTGGTGGTCACCACGTTTGCATTTCTTGGGGCAGATGTGAGGGGGCTTCGACTCTTCACCTAATTAATTCTATCAATTCTAGATAGAATCCTAAAGAGAGCTGAATCCAAGGGGCGACGGGTGGGAGAGTAAGCGGATCTGACTATCTATATTGAGGGTCCTCAGAGAGGGAGGAAGGGGAGCAGGGCTGGTGCAGAGAAGGGCCTGGGATCATGAGCTGAGCAGAGAGTGACCTCGAGACTCACCCAGGTGGGAGAAAGAGCCGGAGAGCCAGTGGGTTGTTCAAAGCACTTCGAAGCTTGGAGACTCTACATGTGGCATGATAGCACAGTGGAGGGGGTAATTCGGGCAGGTAGACAGCTCTCTCCCTTCCTACAACTGATCTCCTCCCTAGAAAATGTTATATCTGTGTATAAGCGCATCTGGTAAAAGCAGCCAGTTAGGTCTTGCATTCCTTCTTGGTTTTCAAATGGCCCTTGCTTGATCAACCACCATCAAAAGTCCATGTTTTTTCCTTCCAAAGGGATGCTACTGCCTGGCATGGTGGTGCACACCTGGAATCGCAATGCTTGGGAGGCTGAGACAGGAGGGTCGCAAGTTCAAGGCCAATATGCAATAATTTAGCAAAACCCCATTTCAAAGTAAAAAAATTTTAAAAAATGGCTGGGGGTGTAAACAGAGGTAGAACACCCCTTGTTCAATCCACAGTACCACAAAAAATAAATAAATAAAAAAGGGGATGCCTCTCTTCTTTGTGTGTTTGTTTACGAACAGTGATATTCACACCCCAGGGGTAGGGATGGAATAGATAAAGGGTGTGTGTGTGTGTGTGTACATATGTGCACCATCTGTGAAATAGAACCAAAGCAGAGAAAGAATGACGTTTTTTGCTTGGCTTTAAAATGTTGGTAAACTTTTTTGATTCCTGTTCGTACTGAAGGCAGTGCACATGTGGTGTGCGTGCATGCGTGTGTGTGGTGTCTGTTTGGAGGTGGGATGAGAATTTACTAGAGAACCTCAGAATATCTGGCCCAAAAGGACCGAAGGCACTACACGATGTCCTCCATTTCTTGGCATTTTTATTAAGCACAGATGGATTGTGGTCCATGTTTGTTTCGTGATTCAGTGTAAAATCTCCAATAAAATGTTTTATAAATTCCCCCAAGGAAAAGACGTTTCACCTGACTGCCTCAGACAGGCAAGGATCTGTGAGCACTTCTTCTTTTGCCTCTGCCTGCCGGATTATTTTAGCTGAAGAGCATTTGAGCCAGGGTTTCTCAAGTGGAAATCTCCTTAGAGATGGCTGTGTTTTTCCTATGGGATGTGTGAATTACCTGTGGATGTTTTGTGAATACATCGCTTTTGTTTCCTGTTGGATAGATTCCCCCTAAGCTGGGTCAGTTTTCAGCTTTTGTTACCAAATGTGCTGCTAATTCCTGCTAATGATGGTAGCAGCCCTCAAGGTTCTTGAATAACCTGTGAGGTGGCTGTACCAGGAACCAATGACATTCATACCCAAGGTAGCTGAATAAGCCCAGTGCCCACCTGGAGGTAAGGCTGGGCTGCCATGGCCAGTCTAGAGGGGTGTGTGTGTGTGTGTGTGTGTGTGTGTGTGTGTGTGTGTGTGTTATAATAGTGTTGCAGCGCCGGGTATAGTGGTGGCATAGGCCTGTAATCTCAGTACCTGGGAGGCTGAGATAAGAGGGTTGCAGATTTGAGGCCAGCCTCAGAAACATAGCAAGACCCTTATCAACCTAGCAAGACCCTGTTTCGAAATAAAAAATAAAAATACAGATGAGGGTATAGCTCCGAGGTAGTATGTCCCCGGGCTCAATCCCCAGTACCCAAAACAAAAAAGGGGGGGTCTTAACTTTATGAAATTCAGTCAGTTTTTAGCAGCTGCTCCAGGTAGCTAATTCATGGTCCCTGGGCAGGGACAGAACCCAGCACCCTCTCAGAAGCATCAGATCCACGTTATTTCCAGCCAAATGAGGCCAGCAGCTCCCTGGCAGACAACAGAAAGGCATTGGGTGTTCCCAGCAGCCACCACCTGCTTCCCCACAGGTTGCAGTTGGCAAGCTTCTGGAAGTGGGGGTGCACTTGACTGTGCACAGTGTGATGGTGCCCTCGCTGCAGGAGCATTTGTCCCCGATGCCTCTGCATCCAGCTGTCCCAGAGGCGGCCCTGATCGTTGACCTTTGGCCCCTGGGAATCAAGACAGTCACAGCACACACCGGAAGCTGACCAGTACTTTGGTACTTAGAAACTGGAGTTGCTTTGAGGTTTGCCTCTGGATTAGGGTAGAGCTGCTACAAAGTAAGGAACTTGGTCTTTCCACTGGTGTAGAATGCAACTGCTCCGGCCCCTGTCTGAGCTCCATCTTCTTGCCTGGAGTGCCCTCCGCTGCTGTTGCTACATCCCTCACCTTAATAGACTGTGGAGGTGGCAAAGGCACACCTCCAGGCTGCTTGTTCCAGTTCTTTGAAGACACAGCTCACTAATGACCCAAAAGAATTCATGCAGTTTTCCACTTGGAAGGTTGACTCTGGGGGAGCAGTTTACATATGGAATAAATGAAACAGGATCGAGAGTCCAGAAATAAGTCCTCACATTTATGGAATTTCGACGTTGAACAAGGATGCCAAGACAATTCAATAGAGGAAAGAATTATCTTATCAGCAAATGGTGCTAGGGCAGCTAGATGTCTACATGCAAAGGAATAAAGTGGGATAATAGGAAAGCTATGGAACCAACTTAGGTGTCCACCCGCAGATGAGCAGATAATGACAATGTGGTCTAGACACACTGTGGAGTTTTACTCAGCCATGAAGAAGAAGCAGGAAAATGGATGGAACTGGAGAACATCATGTTAAGGGAGAAAAGCCCACTTCAGAAAGTCAAGGGTCATATGTGAAAGCTAAAGAGAAAAACAAAAGAAGAGGAGCCTCATGAAAATAGAAGAAAAACCAGAAGAGTAGAGGAAGGAGCTGGGGGAGGGGAGGGTAGAGCAGAGGAAATGTGGAGAAATGTGGAAGGAAACAAACCAAATTATGTGATGTGCATGGATATATGTATGAATATATCACATGTATGAACGTATGACTATCATTTATTATATGTGATTATATTATGTACGTGAATATATTATATATCATACATATATCACATATATGAGTATATTACAATGAATCCCACACTGGTGTATTATTATAATGCACTAGCAATAATTAATGAAAATAAATTTTTAAAAGAATAAAATGGGAATCCTACCTCATGTCACATAAAAAATTAACTCAAGACTAGTGAAAGACCTAAAGGTAAGAGCTAAAACTATAATCCACTTGGCAGAAAACACAGGTGTAAATATTCATGATCTTGAATGAGGCAATGGTTTCTTTACTATGATACCAAAAGTGCAAGAGACAACAGAAAAATTTATTTGGACATCATCAAACTAAGAACTTTTGTGCTTCCAAGGACAGCACCAATTAAGTGAAAAGACAACCCAGAGAATGAGAGAATTTTTTTTTTTTTGTAAATCATGTATTCGATAACGCACTTGTATGTAGAACACATGCAAAGCAACTACAATAATAAAAAGATACCTGATTTTAAAAATGGGCCAAGGATTTAAATAGGCATTTCTCCAAAGAAGATATTCAAATGGCAAATATATGGATGAAAAGATGCTTACCATCATTAAACTTAGTGAAATGCAGATCAAAATCACAATAATGTAACACTTCATACAATAGAGTGGCTGTCATAAAAATAAAAAAGATACTAGTAAGTGCTGACAAGGATGTGAAGGAATTGAAACCCTCTATACTCCTGGTGGGAATGTAAAAATATTACAGTCACTTTGGAAAACAGTTGGGCAATTTCTCCAACAATGAGTCACAGAGTTACCATATGACTAGCAATTCCATCCTAGGAATATGCCCAAAGGAAATGAAAATATGTATTCACCAAAAACTGGTCCAAGAAGTTCATAACAGCGTTATTCATAGGAGCCAAAAAGTGGAAACAAAAAGGTCCATCAAACTAATGAATGTATTAATATAATATAGTATATCCACAAAATGGAATATATTGGGCAATAAAAAGAAATGAAGTACTGACACATGCTACAACATGGCTTACCCTTGAAAATATTATGCTAAGTGAAAAAAAAACCAGTCACAAAAGGATAAATGTTGTATGATTCCATTTATATGAATGTCCAGAGTAGGCAAATTCCTAGAGGAAGAAAATACATTAGTGGTTGCCTAGGGCTAGGGGAAGGTGTGGAGAAATGGAGAGGATGCCCCTCATGGATACAAGGGTTCTTGTTGCAGTGATGAAAATATTACAAAATTGATTATAGTGATGGTACACAACTCTATGTATATATTAAAAGTATTCAGTTGCACACTTTTTTTTTTTGTACTGGGGATGGAACTCAGGTACATTCTACCTCTGAGCCACACCCCAATCCTTTTTTTTATTTTGAAAAAGGTCTTCACTAAGTTGCTGAGAGTCTAACTAAGTTACTGTGACTGGGCTCAACCCTGCAATCTTCCTGTCTTAGCCTCCCAAATACTCAGATTACAGGTGTGTACCACCACATCTGGCTACTTACTGTGTGAATTATACCTTAATAAAGAAGATAGTTAAAAATCACAAAATTAAGATGAATATAGAATATGGAATATGTCATAGATTATAGATTTTCTCTGTGTTTTTAAATTTCTTTGCTCTTATCTGCTTTCACAGATGTTTCTTGGAGGGTGTGGGGGGGTGGATATCTGAAGCAAAGATTTATAACCCATTGTCTGGAAGCCAGAGAATTTACTAGGAAAAAAACTAAAAAGAGAAAGTGATCTCAATATCATATTCTCATTCATGATTAAGTTTTGTTTGTGGTTCAGATTTAGTTCTTTACTCTGCACCTAACACATACCAATTCTTATCTCTTCATAAAGATGGAAGCACTTTAGAATTTTCAGTGAGATGACCTCAGTTTCTTGGCCAGACCTGTCTACTGAGAATCAACTATGGTTTCCACCAAAGTTGCTTTCCACACATTGCCACTTGAGAGGTGGAAGAGGGCAGTGAGGCAGCAGAAAGTCTCTTTGCTACCAGTTTGTGGCAAAAATTAGATTTCTATCAAGATCCAGAGTCCTCTCTTCCACTAACTAAATTTCTTAAGTGGATGACAGGGGGAGCTATTTTAAAATAAGACGCACCAATGGCAGGAAGGGGAATCCTAGGATAAAACACATTCATTGAGTTTCTTTTCCAAGCCAAACTACAGTAGAGACAATAGGCACGGAGGCTATGGCAGGGTTGTTTAGGGGGGTGTGCCCTGGGATATGGGGTCAGTCTTCTCCTGTCTAGACCAATGACTTGCTTTGACCTTGACAGCTTAGTTGCCTGTGAGGCTAAGTTTTCTTATCTGCAAACTGAGGGTTCCTTGAAGTCTTTCCTGGCTGTAGCACTCTACGATTTTGTACTCTGATCTGGAGTTCTCTGGAACATCCGTGCTAAGTGAGGATGCCAGAAGATGAATGTGTAGTTGAATGAATATTATGCCTAGTACATTGATGAATAGATTGCGTTGCAGAATAAGCAATTGCGTGACATTTACGGGCCTCTGGAGCTATAGCTGATTAGCATAGCATTTTAAATTAATGTCAAACGGAAAGAGCACGTCGATTCGTTTTTGCAGTCCACAAAAAGATGAGCACCACAGACATGTCAATTCACAAACTTAGGTTCAATAAACGAACTGCCAGGGTCTACGTGAACAGAGACTTGATTGGCCATCATGAAAATCTAAATATTTTGAGTGTTGGATGATTATACATTCAATTTGAACCAAGTTTGATGTGATTAATTTCTTTTTTAAAAAATAAGTCT